>OW818031.2:111877821-112149039 GCA_942486065.2 Calliphora vomitoria
ATATATCATATTCTTATTTTGTTCCTTGGTATTTGTATTTGATTTTTTATGGTTTATTGTTAATTTGTTTTATCATGCTTCAGATTCGATTGTAAAAATAGGATAAAGACTTTTAAAACAAATTTCTAAAAACTAGAAAAACAATGACTATGACTAGACTATGACTAGACTATGACTAGACTATGACTAGACTATGACTAGACTATGACTAGACTATGACTAGACTATGACTAGACTATGACTAGACTATGACTAGACTATGACTAGACTATGACTAGACTATGACTAGACTATGACTAGACTATGACTAGACTATGACTAGACTATGACTAGACTATGACTAGACTATGACTAGACTATGACTAGACTATGACTAGACTATGACTAGACTATGACTAGACTAGACTATGACTAGACTATGACTAGACTATGACTAGACTATGACTAGACTATGACTAGACTATGACTAGACTATGACTAGACTATGACTAGACTATGACTAGACTATGACTAGACTATGACTAGACTATGACTAGACTATGACTAGACTATGACTAGACTATGACTAGACTATGACTAGACTATGACTAGACTATGACTAGACTATGACTATGACTAGACTATGACTAGACTATGACTAGACTATGACTAGACTATGACTAGACTATGACTAGACTATGACTAGACTATGACTAGACTATGACTAGACTATGACTAGACTATGACTAGACTATGACTAGACTATGACTAGACTATGACTAGACTATGACTAGACTATGACTAGACTATGACTAGACTATGACTAGACTATGACTAGACTATGACTAGACTATGACTAGCTAGACTATGACTAGACTATGACTAGACTATGACTAGACTATGACTAGACTATGACTAGACTATGACTAGACTATGACTAGACTATGACTAGACTATGACTAGACTATGACTAGACTATGACTAGACTATGACTAGACTATGACTAGACTATGACTAGACTATGACTAGACTATGACTAGACTATGACTAGACTATGACTAGACTATGACTAGACTATGACTAGACTATGACTAGACTATGACTAGACTATGACTAGACTATGACTAGACTATGACTAGACTATGACTAGACTATGACTAGACTATGACTAGACTATGACTAGACTATGACTAGACTATGACTAGACTATGACTAGACTATGACTAGACTATGACTAGACTATGACTAGACTATGACTAGACTATGACTAGACTATGACTAGACTATGACTAGACTATGACTAGACTATGACTAGACTATGACTAGACTATGACTAGACTATGACTAGACTATGACTAGACTATGACTAGACTATGACTAGACTATGACTAGACTATGACTAGACTATGACTAGACTATGACTAGACTATGACTAGACTATGACTAGACTATGACTAGACTATGACTAGACTATGACTAGACTATGACTAGACTATGACTAGACTATGACTAGACTATGACTAGACTATGACTAGACTATGACTAGACTATGACTAGACTATGACTAGACTATGACTAGACTATGACTAGACTATGACTAGACTATGACTAGACTATGACTAGACTATGACTAGACTATGACTAGACTATGACTAGACTATGACTAGACTATGACTAGACTATGACTAGACTATGACTAGACTATGACTAGACTATGACTAGACTATGACTAGACTATGACTAGACTATGACTAGACTATGACTAGACTATGACTAGACTATGACTAGACTATGACTAGACTATGACTAGACTATGACTAGACTATGACTAGACTATGACTAGACTATGACTAGACTATGACTAGACTATGACTAGACTATGACTAGACTATGACTAGACTATGACTAGACTATGACTAGACTATGACTAGACTATGACTAGACTATGACTAGACTATGACTAGACTATGACTAGACTATGACTAGACTATGACTAGACTATGACTAGACTATGACTAGACTATGACTAGACTATGACTAGACTATGACTAGACTATGACTAGACTATGACTAGACTATGACTAGACTATGACTAGACTATGACTAGACTATGACTAGACTATGACTAGACTATGACTAGACTATGACTAGACTATGACTAGACTATGACTAGACTATGACTAGACTATGACTAGACTATGACTAGACTATGACTAGACTATGACTAGACTATGACTAGACTATGACTAGACTATGACTAGACTATGACTAGACTATGACTAGACTATGACTAGACTATGACTAGACTATGACTAGACTATGACTAGACTATGACTAGACTATGACTAGACTATGACTAGACTATGACTAGACTATGACTAGACTATGACTAGACTATGACTAGACTATGACTAGACTATGACTAGACTATGACTAGACTATGACTAGACTATGACTAGACTATGACTAGACTATGACTAGACTATGACTAGACTATGACTAGACTATGACTAGACTATGACTAGACTATGACTAGACTATGACTAGACTATGACTAGACTATGACTAGACTATGACTAGACTATGACTAGACTATGACTAGACTATGACTAGACTATGACTAGACTATGACTAGACTATGACTAGACTATGACTAGACTATGACTAGACTATGACTAGACTATGACTAGACTATGACTAGACTATGACTAGACTATGACTAGACTATGACTAGACTATGACTAGACTATGACTAGACTATGACTAGACTATGACTAGACTATGACTAGACTATGACTAGACTATGACTAGACTATGACTAGACTATGACTAGACTATGACTAGACTATGACTAGACTATGACTAGACTATGACTAGACTATGACTAGACTATGACTAGACTATGACTAGACTATGACTAGACTATGACTAGACTATGACTAGACTATGACTAGACTATGACTAGACTATGACTAGACTATGACTAGACTATGACTAGACTATGACTAGACTATGACTAGACTATGACTAGACTATGACTAGACTATGACTAGACTATGACTAGACTATGACTAGACTATGACTAGACTATGACTAGACTATGACTAGACTATGACTAGACTATGACTAGACTATGACTAGACTATGACTAGACTATGACTAGACTATGACTAGACTATGACTAGACTATGACTAGACTATGACTAGACTATGACTAGACTATGACTAGACTATGACTAGACTATGACTAGACTATGACTAGACTATGACTAGACTATGACTAGACTATGACTAGACTATGACTAGACTATGACTAGACTATGACTAGACTATGACTAGACTATGACTAGACTATGACTAGACTATGACTAGACTATGACTAGACTATGACTAGACTATGACTAGACTATGACTAGACTATGACTAGACTATGACTAGACTATGACTAGACTATGACTAGACTATGACTAGACTATGACTAGACTATGACTAGACTATGACTAGACTATGACTAGACTATGACTAGACTATGACTAGACTATGACTAGACTATGACTAGACTATGACTAGACTATGACTAGACTATGACTAGACTATGACTAGACTATGACTAGACTATGACTAGACTATGACTAGACTATGACTAGACTATGACTAGACTATGACTAGACTATGACTAGACTATGACTAGACTATGACTAGACTATGACTAGACTATGACTAGACTATGACTAGACTATGACTAGACTATGACTAGACTATGACTAGACTATGACTAGACTATGACTAGACTATGACTAGACTATGACTAGACTATGACTAGACTATGACTAGACTATGACTAGACTATGACTAGACTATGACTAGACTATGACTAGACTATGACTAGACTATGACTAGACTATGACTAGACTATGACTAGACTATGACTAGACTATGACTAGACTATGACTAGACTATGACTAGACTATGACTAGACTATGACTAGACTATGACTAGACTATGACTAGACTATGACTAGACTATGACTAGACTATGACTAGACTATGACTAGACTATGACTAGACTATGACTAGACTATGACTAGACTATGACTAGACTATGACTAGACTATGACTAGACTATGACTAGACTATGACTAGACTATGACTAGACTATGACTAGACTATGACTAGACTATGACTAGACTATGACTAGACTATGACTAGACTATGACTAGACTATGACTAGACTATGACTAGACTATGACTAGACTATGACTAGACTATGACTAGACTATGACTAGACTATGACTAGACTATGACTAGACTATGACTAGACTATGACTAGACTATGACTAGACTATGACTAGACTATGACTAGACTATGACTAGACTATGACTAGACTATGACTAGACTATGACTAGACTATGACTAGACTATGACTAGACTATGACTAGACTATGACTAGACTATGACTAGACTATGACTAGACTATGACTAGACTATGACTAGACTATGACTAGACTATGACTAGACTATGACTAGACTATGACTAGACTATGACTAGACTATGACTAGACTATGACTAGACTATGACTAGACTATGACTAGACTATGACTAGACTATGACTAGACTATGACTAGACTATGACTAGACTATGACTAGACTATGACTAGACTATGACTAGACTATGACTAGACTATGACTAGACTATGACTAGACTATGACTAGACTATGACTAGACTATGACTAGACTATGACTAGACTATGACTAGACTATGACTAGACTATGACTAGACTATGACTAGACTATGACTAGACTATGACTAGACTATGACTAGACTATGACTAGACTATGACTAGACTATGACTAGACTATGACTAGACTATGACTAGACTATGACTAGACTATGACTAGACTATGACTAGACTATGACTAGACTATGACTAGACTATGACTAGACTATGACTAGACTATGACTAGACTATGACTAGACTATGACTAGACTATGACTAGACTATGACTAGACTATGACTAGACTATGACTAGACTATGACTAGACTATGACTAGACTATGACTAGACTATGACTAGACTATGACTAGACTATGACTAGACTATGACTAGACTATGACTAGACTATGACTAGACTATGACTAGACTATGACTAGACTATGACTAGACTATGACTAGACTATGACTAGACTATGACTAGACTATGACTAGACTATGACTAGACTACTATGACTAGACTATGACTAGACTATGACTAGACTATGACTAGACTATGACTAGACTATGACTAGACTATGACTAGACTATGACTAGACTATGACTAGACTATGACTAGACTATGACTAGACTATGACTAGACTATGACTAGACTATGACTAGACTATGACTAGACTATGACTAGACTATGACTAGACTATGACTAGACTATGACTAGACTATGACTAGACTATGACTAGACTATGACTAGACTATGACTAGACTATGACTAGACTATGACTAGACTATGACTAGACTATGACTAGACTATGACTAGACTATGACTAGACTATGACTAGACTATGACTAGACTATGACTAGACTATGACTAGACTATGACTAGACTATGACTAGACTATGACTAGACTATGACTAGACTATGACTAGACTATGACTAGACTATGACTAGACTATGACTAGACTATGACTAGACTATGACTAGACTATGACTAGACTATGACTAGACTATGACTAGACTATGACTAGACTATGACTAGACTATGACTAGACTATGACTAGACTATGACTAGACTATGACTAGACTATGACTAGACTATGACTAGACTATGACTAGACTATGACTAGACTATGACTAGACTATGACTAGACTATGACTAGACTATGACTAGACTATGACTAGACTATGACTAGACTATGACTAGACTATGACTAGACTATGACTAGACTATGACTAGACTATGACTAGACTATGACTAGACTATGACTAGACTATGACTAGACTATGACTAGACTATGACTAGACTATGACTAGACTATGACTAGACTATGACTAGACTATGACTAGACTATGACTAGACTATGACTAGACTATGACTAGACTATGACTAGACTATGACTAGACTATGACTAGACTATGACTAGACTATGACTAGACTATGACTAGACTATGACTAGACTATGACTAGACTATGACTAGACTATGACTAGACTATGACTAGACTATGACTAGACTATGACTAGACTATGACTAGACTATGACTAGACTATGACTAGACTATGACTAGACTATGACTAGACTATGACTAGACTATGACTAGACTATGACTAGACTATGACTAGACTATGACTAGACTATGACTAGACTATGACTAGACTATGACTAGACTATGACTAGACTATGACTAGAAGACTATGACTAGACTATGACTAGACTATGACTAGACTATGACTAGACTATGACTAGACTATGACTAGACTATGACTAGACTATGACTAGACTATGACTAGACTATGACTAGACTATGACTAGACTATGACTAGACTATGACTAGACTATGACTAGACTATGACTAGACTATGACTAGACTATGACTAGACTATGACTAGACTATGACTAGACTATGACTAGACTATGACTAGACTATGACTAGACTATGACTAGACTATGACTAGACTATGACTAGACTATGACTAGACTATGACTAGACTATGACTAGACTATGACTAGACTATGACTAGACTATGACTAGACTATGACTAGACTATGACTAGACTATGACTAGACTATGACTAGACTATGACTAGACTATGACTAGACTATGACTAGACTATGACTAGACTATGACTAGACTATGACTAGACTAGACTATGACTAGACTAGACTATGACTAGACTATGACTAGACTATGACTAGACTATGACTAGACTATGACTAGACTATGACTAGACTATGACTAGACTATGACTAGACTATGACTAGACTATGACTAGACTATGACTAGACTATGACTAGACTATGACTAGACTATGACTAGACTATGACTAGACTATGACTAGACTATGACTAGACTATGACTAGACTATGACTAGACTATGACTAGACTATGACTAGACTATGACTAGACTATGACTAGACTATGACTAGACTATGACTAGACTATGACTAGACTATGACTAGACTATGACTAGACTATGACTAGACTATGACTAGACTATGACTAGACTATGACTAGACTATGACTAGACTATGACTAGACTATGACTAGACTATGACTAGACTATGACTAGACTATAACTAGACTATGACTAGACTATGACTAGACTATGACTAGACTATGACTAGACTATGACTAGACTATGACTAGACATTGACTAGACTATGACTAGACTATGACTAGACTATGACTAGACTATGACTAGACTATGACTAGACTATGACTAGACTATGACTAGACTATGACTAGACTATGACTAGACTATGACTAGACTATGACTAGACTATGACTAGACTATGACTAAACTATGACTAAACTATGACTAGACTATGACTAGACTATGACTAAACTATGACTAGACTATGTCTAGACTATGTCTAGACTATGTCTAGACTATGACTAGACTATGACTAGACTATGACTAGACTATGACTAGACTATGACTAGACTATGACTAGACTATGACTAGACTATGACTAGACTATGACTAGACTATGACTATGACTAGACTATGACTAGACTATGACTAGACTATGACTAGACTATGACTAGACTATGACTAGACTATGACTAGACTATGACTAGACTATGACTAGACTATGACTAGACTATGACTAGACTATGACTAGACTATGACTAGACTATGACTAGACTATGACTAGACTATGACTAGACTATGACTAGACTATGACTAGACTATGACTAGACTATGACTAGACTATGACTAGACTATGACTAGACTATGACTAGACTATGACTAGACTATGACTAGACTATGACTAGACTATGACTAGACTATGACTAGACTATGACTAGACTATGACTAGACTATGACTAGACTATGACTAGACTATGACTAGACTATGACTAGACTATGACTAGACTATGACTAGACTATGACTAGACTATGACTAGACTATGACTAGACTATGACTAGACTATGACTAGACTATGACTAGACTATGACTAGACTATGACTAGACTATGACTAGACTATGACTAGACTATGACTAGACTATGACTAGACTATGACTAGACTATGACTAGACTATGACTAGACTATGACTAGACTATGACTAGACTATGACTAGACTATGACTAGACTATGACTAGACTATGACTAGACTATGACTAGACTATGACTAGACTATGACTAGACTATGACTAGACTATGACTAGACTATGACTAGACTATGACTAGACTATGACTAGACTATGACTAGACTATGACTAGACTATGACTAGACTATGACTAGACTATGACTAGACTATGACTAGACTATGACTAGACTATGACTAGACTATGACTAGACTATGACTAGACTATGACTAGACTATGACTAGACTATGACTAGACTATGACTAGACTATGACTAGACTATGACTAGACTATGACTAGACTATGACTAGACTATGACTAGACTATGACTAGACTATGACTAGACTATGACTAGACTATGACTAGACTATGACTAGACTATGACTAGACTATGACTAGACTATGACTAGACTATGACTAGACTATGACTAGACTATGACTAGACTATGACTAGACTATGACTAGACTATGACTAGACTATGACTAGACTATGACTAGACTATGACTAGACTATGACTAGACTATGACTAGACTATGACTAGACTATGACTAGACTATGACTAGACTATGACTAGACTATGACTAGACTATGACTAGACTATGACTAGACTATGACTAGACTATGACTAGACTATAACTAGACTATGACTAGACTATGACTAGACTATGACTAGACTATGACTAGACTATGACTAGACTATGACTAGACTATGACTAGACTATGACTAGACTATGACTAGACTATGACTAGACTATGACTAGACTATGACTAGACTATGACTAGACTATGACTAGACTATGACTAGACTATGACTAGACTATGACTAGACTATGACTAGACTATGACTAGACTATGACTAGACTATGACTAGACTATGACTAGACTATGACTAGACTATGACTAGACTATGACTAGACTATGACTAGACTATGACTAGACTATGACTAGACTATGACTAGACTATGACTAGACTATGACTAGACTATGACTATCTTATGGTTAATTGAATCATTTTAGTCTCTGTGTGCTGCAATACAATTTAGGATCTTATTACCTCTATATTTGCTGACTAATGTATTGCGTATTCAATTGTTTGTAAAAAATAAATTTTAAACCCGTCCAAAGCTCGTTTATATACATGACCTTGTCTAAATTTAAACACAAATACTTAAACGTTTAAATAAAAAGATTGTTTCTTCAATAGGGCAGAAAAATCTCATCAAAAATCAAACACTTTTCTTTATTCAATATGAAAAGAGTAAAGACAAACAATAAAGTAGCAGCAACTGTTCTTTTAAAATACTTTCTCGTAGAACTCAGTCACCGATAAAAACAAAATTATATTTAAAATGAAGAAAAAGCCAACAACAACAAAATTGAAAAACTTTGATGGCACAGGAGGAAAAAGTTTTTTATTTTATGCCCAAAAAAAGTTAAACAACCGAAAGTGGAGCATTAAAAGTACGAGTATTTGCTTAAAAATCTGCTTTTAAACTTTATTTATGCCTGCTGCTGATGCTCTCTTATCATTTGCCAAGCACCAGAAGCAGGAGAATCACCTACTTTTGGGTATTTTGTTAGACTTGAGTTTTACTTACTATAAGAACATTTTACTTAACTTTTATTCATACGTTTTATTTTTTATTTTTTTTCGTTGCTGTAAATTTTGAATGAAAACGAATTGTGCGAATTGAAGTGATGAGTTTGATTGCAGTTCAAAATGTCTTTATTGACTAAGTTTATTTTCTGTCAGTTTTTGGTTTGCTCTTGTATACTCGTTACTGTCGATATTGCTGCTTCAGCAGCTACTTTTTTGTGTGACAATATTGATGTGCTGGTTATTTGGATAGAGAACGAGAAAAATAATTCTTTGTATTAAACACTGAGAGAAAATTACAGAAAAAAGTATTGAAATTTATAAAAATGTTTAGAGAAATATTTTAGCTGGTTCCTGGACGAGGTTATAAATACCTAATACTGCTGTAATCTGTATGTGTACTAGATTAATTATTTTCGCTCTGTAGATTACTTAGTTCTTTGCTGAAGTCTCTACATAATCTGTTGATCATAACGAGCAAATTTAAAGAGTAAGGTACTTTTTCTTGAGTTTCTGAATTGAAAAAGTTATAAGATGTTTACTAAATCCCATTGTTACAAACTTCATTGAATCCTCTCAATTATTTTGCCAACTGCCTTAACAAAAATCACCTTTAAGTAAGTAAGTATGAGCATAAATGGTTTTACATTTCAATATATGACTCAATGTGAACATTTCTTTTCAATACAGCCAGCCATTCTTTATTTATGGTGTGGAAAATAAGCTTAAATTTTGCAAAAAAATTCCATTACTTTAGTTTTCAAATTGAATCATAAAATGCTAAACAAAAAAAAAAAAAAAACTTTTCTACACAAAATTCCATAGAATTTTAACTCAATATAGTTCAAGCGTGATTTTCTGAAATATCCTATGCTTGAATTATTTTAAATTTACTTTCAATTTAACTATGTATGAATGTATGGGTACGGAAAAAGTGTGTTTGTGAAAAAAGTTTTCTTTTCTATTTATGTACATAGTTTCATTTTTTTTTCAACAGAAAATTTATATAGACCAACCAGTATTGGAAAAATTTGGGAGGAAGTTGTGAGCGTAAGTAAATTTTTATTAATAGATACATAGATATTTTGATTTTGTTAGCTAAATTGAAAGTTTTTATTATATTATATGATATAATTTTGTTTCGTTTCAAGTTCATTAAGTAAAGCCATTTTGAAGAATATACAAATACTGGCGGAATCTTTCTAATTATTCTCTGTAGTCTTCGGTTTTATTTAAATAAAAACATTCAGTAATTAATAAGCAACTATTCCTGAAATTTTTATTTTATACTCGCAAATTCCAAGGAGATTTAGATTTTTGCAGGTGTTAGTGTAAATCACGATCACGTCCAAAGTTTAAAACCAACATTGATGAAACTCACTCAAAATGAGTATAATTATTCTAAACAGTTCGCTATCAAAAATCAGCAATATCGGTTAAGTATAAAAAAAGTTATAGACCAAAATAAGAGACAACCTCAAACAAATTTGATGGTTTCAATGGAAACTAAATTAGCCACTGTAGCCTGTTATTGTAATTTGTCTAGACGTTTAATGTTTATAAACAAAGGTTGTTGTAGCTTTCAGTGTTTCAAAAATCTATTCTACAAAAAAAAAAAAAAAGAATTTATATAAATTTGATTATTTCTCATTATTCTTAAATGTATTAAAATGTCATAGTACTCCATGCATTATTATATTTTATATTTCCAAAATCTTGAAATACAATATACAATTTTGATCTTAATAATGATGGGCCTGTCATATTCTAGCAGTTTTGGGTGAATGTCCCGAGCATTAACTGATTATATCTATTATTAACATGTGTGTGTCCTAGGCTAAAGTCAGATAACGCTATGAAGGGACTAAGTATCTGGTCCAAATTTTCAACGATGAATATTCACTTAACAGTTACATAGAATCAGTTACCTTAATAGCTTACTATCTGGTTACTTGACTAGCTACATAACTAGTTATTTTAAGATGTACGTGTTCTAAGCGGAAGTCAATTGACACCTATTAGTCAGGGGACAGTTCTTAGTAGCCATACCAACAAAATATCAGCCACAAAACGACAGTACAATATTCTGTTCTTAATAGTTGACTCATTCTCAGGGAACTCACGTATTTGTAACATAAAGACTTTCCAATAATTGATTTCTTATAAGCAATCCATCCATCATCTACAATATGTTACAACAACGGGAACAAAATTCACTTTTCTTTACTAAATATGATTTCCCAACTCTAAAATAAGCAGTATTAAATATGTGCTTGCAATTGATATTAGATGGAAAACTTACATGTTCCACCATGAGTCTAATCTGATAGTGCATAGTAAGAATGCACATGAGAATTATCGAATTGCTTTCAAAAGCCAGGTTTTGCAGTCTAATAAGGTTAGGTTAGGTTACATGCAATGTCATGTTTGGCCGTTTTTTCTTAATTTTAGGCATATAAGGTGTGTATGTCAGAAAAGGCTAGAGAACAGAATCTTCCTGACTAAAAACTAACGCGTTATCCTCGACTAATGCCCGTAATTTCAGTAAATACACTGTAGCTATCTATTTGTTGAAATTACGGACATAAGGACTGCAAGCTGCAGCAAAATTTTTATAATTTTGATTCTGTTGGAGTTGAAGTAAATATATCAAAGTATTTTCTGTTGTCACCTCACCTCACCAACTCCATATTCATATTCCAGAGTTGAACGAGAACAAAACGACCTTAAGATCTCTCAGCTTAACCGTGAAATCAACAGGTAATTCTGTTGGCAAATATAAAAAATCGTTGGAAATGGTTAGGTTATTTGAACAATTGGAACTTCTACAATTGTTGAGTTACCAAGTTGTGATCTGCTGTTTGCTATCTTTTCAACCTGAATAAGTTAGAGTGTTATAATCGTCTGTGCAGAATCTTATATACCCACCACCATTATTAATATAGACATCGATTGTTGTGTATTTCGTATAAAAACATGTATGTGGTTTACTTGATTTTACCCTCTTCCAATACCAAATATTTCTGATAAACAAAGAATATTTGGGAAACATTTGATCGCCCAAAGTTCTTCCTTGTACTTTCAACAGACGGACGGACATAGCTAGATCGTCTTAGAATTTTATAAGGCCCCAGAATATATAAATATTTTAGTTGTGCGAGCAATATTTCGATATGTTACAAACGGAATGATAAAATCAGTATTTCTGATGGTGGGTATAAAAACGGCAGGAGTATGTTTGTTGACACTACTATCTCCAATAGTGAACGTTGATATCATTAATTCGTTTAGCTTAGAGACTAACGTAAACAAGGTGTTCATAATTAAATAAGGTGTTCTGTAGAGATAGTTGGTTGGTTTACATGGTAGTTTACTGCATGCGAACAATCTAATAGAGTCGAAGGAAATCCGTTTTTGACATGACCACACCACTCGTCAGATGTAATGTCGTTTAGATCGTAATGTATATAAAATATATACAAAAAGTCGAGTTTGCTAGACTCAACCTGTAGCTGTGAGATATCTCAGTAGGTCGTTGAGTTTAGACACGGCTATCTCACCAGTGTTGCTCAATATATAGTTGCCAATGAATTTATGTCTCTTGACACTCAGTGCTAGGCATTCGCAGAGATGATGGAAAATTGTTTCCTCTTTTTCGCTATCCTTTTAGCTACGACAATGGTCGTTAAAAGGGAGTACCAGGCGATTTGCACGGTTGCCTAACCTTCAGTGCCCCATTAGTACTGCCAGCAACCTTGATATATTCCTTCTATCCCAGGTTATCAGTTGCATAGTTCGTTTTTCATTAAAATATGGCCACATCAACTTGGCTACTCTACATGTGTGTAAATTACGCCATCTATTCTCAGCCTTTACTAGAACGTGTCTGAAGATAATCCCTCTAATAGTTCCCAGTGGAATTGGTACTGAGACCGCGTTGTAGATATCTAAGGCAGATTCTGGTTAGTTCGTCTGAATTTTCATTACCGTCTCTGTGCACAGGGACCCAAACCAAAGTAATGTCAGATAGACAACCTAGCCTTGACAGCGAATTCTTCTATTGCCTGACTAGTGAAGATGAAGTTGTGTAGGCCTTGTAGTGTATTACAAGCTACCATGATTCTGCCTGGAAAACACTACACTCATTCGGAAGACATGAGATTATATGAGATGCCTAAACCAAATTCGTCACAGAAGACGCCAGAACCAACACTACAGCTCATTTTACAACCATCTGTATATATCTTGGTGTCATATTCGTACACGAGATTACCCCTACCCCACTCACTCATGGATGGAACTAAGACTTTGAACACCCTATAAAAATCTGTGTATGCAGTAATATAGTCAGAAGGTTGGAATACGATCGGAGTCTGTAGGCCCAGAATCCTCCCATGGCCATATGTTCTCGATCTCCAACATCCAGATGAATGAAGCCTCTCTGCGCTGCAGGCAGAGGAGGCCTAATGGTCTCACATAATTGTGAAGATCTATTGGCACAATGTTCAGTATATTGTTCAATGCGTCTAAAGGAGTAGCTCTTAGTGCACCGGTAATACCAATACAATGGAGTAGACTGAACTCTATAATCGGCAGAACGACCAATATCCTTTGCAGAAACTCAAACCTAAAGGCAACAAATGAGATTCTGAGCCTGGTTAGGCCAACACTCAGAAGACTAGTTAAAGATTTTTTAAGAAAGTCCTTTTTCATTAAGTTATCTTTGGAGGATATGTTTAAAGTCACTCAGATGACTCAGTAATTATATTCCATGCTCCTAAGTTGTTCAAATCAGATAAGAACTTAGATAGGGTAAAAGTAGCTTATCTAGGATGGAATCTCGTATCCCAAGGTTTAAGGATGAACTAATACTGTAGACTGAACTCTATAATCGGCATAACGATCAATATCCTTTGCAGAAACCCATCCTAAAGACAACAAATCTGATTCTGAGCCTGATTAGGCCAACACTCAGAACACTAGTTAATGAATAATTGAATACACACAGCTTAGGACTCCTCTTGCTAGTATTAGCGAAACACTTGTGATGCAGATTTTGTTTCCATTCGGGGCATGCTTAGTTTGTAAGCTCTTCAAAGGTGTGCTTTGTTAATGGACAAATCTTCTCTCGGTTGGCTAGCGACTAATTATTCGTAAGTACTGCTTATGGATGCAATCCGAGGAGATAAATTCTTCATCTCTCGTCGGCTAACTACATCGTATTGGCTATGACTATTTACTGAGTAAAATCGACGAAATAAACGCTTCGGCTCTCGGTCGGCGAACGACTAATTTTTCGAAAATGCAGATTATGGATGGAAATCGAGGAGATACATTCTTCAGCTCTCGTCGGCTAACTACAACTTATTGACTACTTAGTAGCTAATCAGTACAGTCCGACGAGATAAATGCTTCGGTTTTTGCTCGTCTTACTACGGATTTTAACTACGGTATTAGTACGATGTAAGAACTTAGGCCAAAGTATAAGTAGATCGGGTCTTCGATTCTTGCCTCCCCTTTTCATGTTTTTCATAGGTGTCTTATATTTAAATTCACATAAACTATTTGGGAATTATTAACAACAATATTATAATATAGTAATATATAAATGTTGTATTAGTAGGTATTAATTATGTTAAGTCGATGTATTGACTTTTGTAACTGCACGTTACACACTGAATCATTTTCTATGCCTTTTATATGAACGCTGCCAAAAGTTGAAGAATATCGTAGGAATTATTTTCAAAGTAAATTTGGATAATTGGGTAGCATTGTTTAAAAGTCAATGAATTCATGATGATTTGCCAGAGTATATTGATCATAAATGTCAAAAAGTGAGTGCAGTATGACAGTTCGTTTGACAGTTTACTCTTTCGTAAGTTCTATAGGGCTTACAAAACACTCTTTACATTAGTGTGTTACAATAGTCCCAAGCAAGAAAGCTATATTTGTTTTATTATTGCTGAACAATTTTATGATTTTGTTACAATATTTAAATATTGTGCACCCTATTGCAAATAACTAACTTTAGGTTCATTGTTTAAACTCATTCACTTGAGATAATTTGCTGAGTCATATTGTCATTTTATAAATATATAAATATAAATAAAAGTATGACAAAAAAAAATTTTCAAAATAAAAAAAAACTAAAACAAAATTGTGTAAATTGTTTCCATTTATCTATATTTCCTGTTAAATTATTATATACTAAAAAGCTGTACAATTTATTGTTTCAAATTCCCCTTGCTTTTAACCCGGACTATAAAAGCAAACTTCTAGCTACATGTCATTTACTGTAAATGACATTTGATTTTTGTTCAAACTTTATTTTTAATGTCTTTCTTGTTTTGTTCATATCCTTAAAATTTTTGTTGAGTTTTTTCTTTTAACAGTAAAAATTTTTGAATTTTAATTTTTTTTAGGAATTTTTCAGTACTCTTTTCAATTTTTTTTTTGTAAATTTTTGCCTTAAATATTCTTTTCCTTGACATCATTTTCATAACAATTTGTAAGAAAGACAAAAAGTTATCTTAGAATGAAAATGAAAGAAAAATAAAAAAAAGAAATTATATAAATTTTCTATTTGAATTGTTATGCATGATGAGGAGCAAAAAAAAAAAAAAATGTTTTTAAAATTTTATAACTTTCTTTTCGGGAACGGAAAGGAAAATAAGAGAGAAATTGAGAAAAAAGTAGGAAAGTTTACAATAGTTTTCATAAATCTGTCAATAATGCAGTTATTAATTTATTTTCAACAATTCATAGCATTCTATATGAATTGTTGAAAATAAATTATTGGATAGAATTGATGCATATGTATGTATTTATTTTGAAAATACTAGAACAGAGACTATATCAGTAGACCAGACACTATATCAGAAATATGTCACACACTACACTATAGACTAAATCAGAAACTGAACCAGAAACTAGAGCAGAGACGAAACCACAGAGAAAATATTAGACTGGACCATGAAACTAGACTAGATCAGGGACTAAACCAGACACTACATCAAATACTATTGCAGACACTAAACCAGACGCCAGACCAGATACTATATCAGAGATTATATCAGACACTAGACCAGACGATAGATCAGAGATTAGAACGGAGGCTAGACTCGAGACACTGGCAAAATTAGAGACTGGATCAGAGACTTGATCGGAGACTAGACCAGACACTATATCAGAGATAATACCAGACACTAGATCAGAGATAAAACCAGAGACTAGATCAGAGACTAGATCAGGGACTAGACTAGACACTATATCAGAGATAGGCCACAATATCAGAGATAGACAATCACTATAGACTAAACCAGAAACTAAAGGAGCGAGGAAACCACAGAGAAAATATTAGACTAGACCATGAAACTAGACCAGACACTAGACCAGAGCAAAATCAGATGCTAGATGAGAGACTATACTAGCCACTAGAGCAAATGATAGACCAGAGATTAGTCCGGAGACTAGACCCGAGACTGGACCAGACACTAGACCAGATCAATATCAGAGACTTGATCGGAGACTAGACCAGACAATATATCAGAGACTATACTAGACACTAGATCATAGACAAAACCAGAGACTAGATCAGAGACTAGACCAGACACAAAACCTGACGCTAGACTAACGACTAGAGCAGAGACTGGATCAGAAATTAGACCAGAGTCTTGATTATAGACTAGACCAGACACTATATCAGAGACTAGACCAGAGACTAGACAAGATACTAGACCAGACACTAGTCTAGAACAAAATCAGAGACTAGACCAGACGCTAAACCAGACGCTAGACCAGATGATAGATCAGATATTAGACCGAAGACCATACCCGATACTAGACCAGAGACTACATCAGAGACTAGACCAGACACTAGACCAGAGCAAAATCAGAGAATTGATCGGAGACTAGACCAGACACTGTATCAGAGACTATACTAGAAACTAGACCAGAGACAAAACCAGAGACTAGATCAGAGACTAGACCAGACACAAGACCTGACGGTAGACCAAAGACTAGAGCAGAAACTGGATCAGAAATTATACCAGAGCAAAATCAGAGACTATACCAGACAGTAGACCAGATGCTAAACCAGACGCTAGACCAGAGCAAAATCAAAGACTATATCAGAGACTAGACCAGACAGTAGACCAGATGCTATACCAGCCACTAGACCAGATGATAGACCGAAGACCATACCCGATACTAGACCAGAGACTACATCAGAGACTAGACCAGACACTAGACCAGACGTTAGACCAGACACTAGATCAGACCTAGACCAGAGCAAAATCAGAGACTTGATCGGAGACTAGACCAGACACTGTATCAGAGACTATACTAGAAACTAGACCAGAGACAAAACCAGAGACTAGACCAGACACAAAACCTGATGCTAGACCAAAGACTAGAGCAGAGAGTGGATCAGAAATTATACCAGAGTTTTGATCGGAGACTAGACCAGACACTAGACACTGCATGACCAGAGCCTAGATAAGAGACAAGAGCAGATACTAGACCAGACTATCACTATATCAGAGGCTATACTAGACACTAGTCCTGCTACTTTAAATCTTAAGTTACTACTTATACAAACCAGGAAGTTCTTAAATTTTATTAAATTTATTCAAACTATCCACATTCTTATCAACCTCTTAACTCTGCCACAATCACAAAACAATCTGTTCAAACAAACACAAGAAAAAAATCTTCAATTTCCTTAGACCCTTTGGGCAAACCAATGTAATTATTCAAATTTCTTTACAGATAAATTGAAAATATGTACAATTGCCATTAAGTCAATGCTAATTTGTAATTTGCTGATAATGTCCACCATATTCTCTATTAAAAAAAAAACCCAGCCAAACGGAAGACAGTCTAACTTAATATTATTATTCCCCGCCCATATAACTGAGCCAGTAAATACAATTTTATTTAAATAGACAAATGCAGGATAGTCTCGCTACTCAATGTGATTTGCCTTTTATTTATCTTATTTTATACATATTTTTTTTGCCTAATTTTAAACATGTATTATATATTATTCATGTTGTTGGTTGTTCTTTTGTATTATTTGTATTAAATTTTAAAAACAACATTAACATTACGCCATCTCATTTGGAATGCAATCAACGTTAGTGCCCTTCTTTTTTTTTGTTTAACTGCTGCTGCTGTTTTGTTTGTAGTTAATTTTATTTTCCAAAACCCCATTGTATTGTCCTCTGATATCTCTTATCAATACCATCTATCGATGTTCTTTCGCATACAACTAAAACATTCTTTCTTACATACAAAACATATTCAAGACATTCAAGAGGAGACATTTTCTTGAAAATCACAAGATGTAGAAACTGTGGAGCAACAACAAACATAAAAAATAAGAAATGAACATATTTAAGTTGTACACAAAAGAAAACAAAATATTTATGTATTTTGTAGTCTAAACTGAACTGATATCTACTGAAAATATAACAAACTAAAAAAAACACAACAAATACTAAATAAAATGCAAACATCAACAGCAAAGGATACACAAATAGCACTACTGATACTAATATGGTATTATCTATCAATTCAGATATCTTTATTCTTTAGAAAACTCCCAAATTTCGTAAATTTTAATTCAACTATTTATATACAAGCTCTTCATGCAATAACTCCTTTAATTTCAGCTTCCTAGATTCATAACATTTAAATGTTATCGTCATGCTACTCAAGCTAATAGAGGTAGCACTGTGGTATTAACTCGAGAGCCTCAAGTATGCAAATGATATATGCCTCCTTTCATAAACAGAGACCATAAAAGCTGGTCTAAAAATAAACGTTAACAAGAGTAATGCACTGCAATACAGTAAACACCAACAAGTTTCGCATAGGGAATATTGAAGTAGCAGAAGTCTCGTAATTTTTCTACCTAGGCAGCATCCTTATAAACACAGGTGGCTCCAGCAAAGATGTAGTTTACCGAATCTCAAAAGCCAACCAAGCATTCGCTACCCTTCGATCAGTATAGAAATTTTCTGCCATATCCAAGAACACCAAGATCGGTATCTTTAACTCTTGTGTCAAGTCTGTGCTCCTCTCAACGTAAACTCCCTACAAGTGTTTGTTAATCGATGTCTTCGAAGAATATGAAAAGTTTTCTGGCCTAACATAATTTGTAATGCAACTCTGGAGACAAACAAATTCGGGGCCAATCCAAATTGATATCTTGAACCGCAAATGGTGGTGGATTGGTCACAAGCTGCACAGGCTTTCAGATGCCATAGCTAAAATTGCAACTGACTTGAACCCATAGGTTAGGACACGAAGAGTAGGCAGACCATTACACACCTGGCGTCGACAACTGAACATCGACGTCAGCCGTTTAGTTTTAAGCTGGAGAGAAGTAAAACAAATATTATCAAACCTAATCGACTGGAATAGATTCGTTGTATCACTTTGCTCCCAATAGAAATCACACGATATATTATATAAATGTTTTCAGTGACTGCAATATGAATATGCCGAACAACACATCAATTTGGGGTTTCGTGTATGTAATCGGGATTAATCGACCGGTAAAGGCTATTTGTCGCCGGATTGTACTCGTTAAATAAGCCAATAAATCGTAGTTAGTTGACGAGAGCAGAATAATTTATCTCCTCGGATTGCATCCATTACCCATAATTAGTCGTTAGCCGACCGAAAGCCGAATCATTTATCTCGTCGGATTATACTCAGTAGCTAGTCTTAACTTATAGAGCCAACGATTTCATATCCTTGGATCCGTTGCATTATAGTCGTTAGCCGACCGAGAGCCGAAGCATTTATCTTGTCGAATCTTCTATTAGAAGCTTAGCCCATTAACAAACATATTACAAAGATACTATACAGCACAGTGGTAAAGAATGTTTCAAAGGAAGCTGACCTTTGAAGACCCTGGCCAGACTAAGCATACCCCGGATGGAAACAAGAACTTCATCACAAAAAGAATGTTGAAACTTAATAGATCTAGAGCCACTAATCTACAGCTTCCAGTGCATATTAGTCTACCTGATATAAACATGAGATAAACTACCTAGCTATGCTTAGAAGCTGCCTAATTTGGGTTCAATTAAAGTTCCCTATGCGATAACATGAATATATTCATACTTTACTACTTGTAGCTCTTTCAATTTCTCACTTGAGAGATATGTCTTATCGATAATAATTCGGGAGCCAAAATACCTCAAACACAGGTTCTCAAAATCCGGACAGTGGCATAAGATATATTCCGTAGTATTCTCCTCCTCTCTGTCATTGCAAAAGTTAGTGTATAGCTGGTGCATCCTGCGAACATGACCAATATTCGGTTATTACTCCAATAAAATTTGGTAAGGCTTCCAAGACAGACTTCTTGGGGTATTTTTTCTATGTTCTTCCATTTGCTCGTTTCAGTAAAGATAGATGCTATCTCCTATCCCCTGTTATCAATATAGTTCAACATTCTTTATATATAAATAAATAGCTATCCGCCGCTAAGAGCAATGATAATGTTGAAAGTTGTTGGAGGTAATTACCAATCAGTCTGGCAATTACCTTCAATAACCCTATACTCCAATGAATCAAAGAAAGAGTAATTGTTGAATGTCCCGCTATTTTCTTCTGATTCTATCAGCATTATTGGAGAAATGTTTAACGGATTACTACAGCTTTTAGGATATACATGACCGCTTTGTTCTCAAAATCCGAATATCTCGACGCAATACCATGAGACAATATTCTTATATATATAGGTGCTCAATGATAATTTTAATACCCCTGTCTTCTATCTGAAGAACGCTGTAGATATCGAGCAGTCCAAGGAACTGTCGTAAATCTATTTGATGGAATTAAACGTGATATTCTACTCCATCATTCAAATTAGAGCCCTTTGCGTATATGTCACTCATAATGGATATTCCGAACATTGACAGTTGATAGCGGTCATATTTTTGAAACTATATCTGTCGAATTGGCTATCATTTGTTTACTTTCTTTCGCCAAATCACAATAGATGGATATAGTGTTCAACAGTGAGTCCACTTTATAAAATTGCTGTTCTGGGCCTCATCGCCCATTTCTGGATTAATGGTTACATCAACAAACAATACTGTCAAATTTAGGACGATACCAATTCACATGAGATCCAAGATCGTCCAATGCATCCCGAAAAAGTCACTGTTTGTTGTGGATTTCGGGCGGTCCATATTTTTTTGAGTGCACCGTTAGCCAGGTTATCACCGTCAACGGAGCGTTCAAGGCTCCTTAAACTATAGGTCGATGATTATCAATTTCTTTCGGCCTGAATTGGTTGATATGGACACCAAACATATGTGACATTCTGCTTGAGTGATTTGAGGGCTCGAGTGATATGTCCACCGAGATCGTGCAATTTAACCCCGGTAGATTTTTTCTTGTGGTGTGTTCTTTAGTCGCAGGTCTATGCGAATAAGCCACAAACCACGGCATCTCTCAAAGCCAACATAATTCATCCATGTGGTCAAATTCAGACTGATTTATGCGTCAGAGTTATGGAAAATTTTACATTTCTACTGCTGTACCGCAATTCTGTAACTTTTTAACGACAACATTTTGTCGTTAAGTAATCAAAATCCGTTTGTTAACAATATTTATCGTTAAGAGATATTCCGAATTAAATTTTACCGATTATTTTCGTTAAAAATAGTCGGTAGATAACGAAATTTGTCGGTAGGTTAACGACAAATAAAATGTTCTAGTTAAGCCATAACGAGAAATCGTTAACTTCAAACAGTGAATATTAAATTCGTTAAAGCAACCGATATTTTTCGCTACTTAACGACATCGGTAGGAAACTATAAAAAGTTACAGAATTGCGGTACTGATGTTATATTCTATACATAATGGCATCCATAGGCCTTTCAAAGGAATAAAACAGTTCGATGATATCTTCCATGGACTTTATTTAATTTGTATTTAAAGTGAGAAAGCGCTTTATGCATTACTCGTTATATAATTATTGTTATTGTCCAACTAATATCGAAAAAGGCTGAGTGATTTTAAAATATTCGCAAAGTCCTTGTTTTTAATAGCACCAACAGAGGAACTTCGTTAGAATTGAATCTGATTAGGACCTCGGGGGAACGCGGTATCGAAGAACGAGTAGTTCTATAGGAGTTTGTCGACAACCTAGCAGCAGCAGAGATGACTTTATTGTTTAGCACTTTAGTAGTAGACTAGTCGGGACTTCAGTAGCCAAACAATTACTAAAACTACAAAATGACACATTAGTATTGTACTTAAGTATCCAGATATGTTAAAGCCCTCACGTGTGAAGATCAAGAAGCAGTTTGAATTCATCCAAGCAGATATTTCCTTTCCTTATGCTAACTTTTCATGCCCAACTGTTTATTAATTTAAAACATATAGACCATATAAAACATGTCCTAAGTATACTCTACTTTTTTTCTTACTTCTCCTGATTATATTGGTTTGACTCTGCTATTCTATCAACATAATGCCGCACACTATGCATATACTTACATACATATAGGCATGTACATGAACACAGTAGTATACTATTTATTTTACTTGAATATCACATTATGCTTTTCAGGCCATTGTTGTACATCCTATAAATGTTATTATCAAATACAGAACTTCTATGGAAGAAAAATCACCATCAACTAGATGATGACAAAGGACACAAACCATTTCTTTTTCACTTTTTTTTTTTTTGCTGTACATACATGTTGTTTCGTTAGGTTTTGTTTGCATTTGAAATCCAAACTAAAAATTGTATGAAAGAAAAAAAAGTTTGAATAGAAAATGAAAAAAAAAAAGAGTTCAAAAAGAGAGTACGTTTAAGTACATCATGTGCATGAATGGGAAACCATATGAAAAGAAGTCCTAAAAGAAAAAAAAAAAAAAAAACTCATAATAAAATACACAGTTCTAGGCTCCTTAAACTAAAAACTATACATCACAGTTTTCCAAAGTTTTTTGGATTGTAGTAGTTCTTCCAACAATTGTTGGGCCATAGATTCATACATAAACTATGAACGAGTTTATATGCTTAAGTAGGGGCTTAGAGTAGTGGTGATGGAGGTTGGTGCTGGTGGTAAGGGAGAGGAGAGATCATTAGGAGTTTTGTCCTAAGTTCAAATACATTCATTCATTTGTAATTTATTTCCTTTAACGAGTATGAAAACAACTGACTGGTCGTGTTTTTGTTAAGATCAATGATGACGACAACAACAACGATGAGAAATGTTTTAAAACTTAATGCAATACAGGGTGAGGGAGTGCGAGGTGAGTCAACAAGGCGCTATTTATTTCGAAATATGTTGTGATACAATATAATAATTCAAATGTTTGTTTTAGCCTACATCACCAAAATGGACAGGGTATTATGAGCTTGTGGTGATGTTAGTAACGCCTAAGAATATTAGCTTAACACTTATCTTAAAGTAAAATTACTTTCGGAGCTTATTTACAAAGATCTGGGCGATCAAAGGGTGATCACCGATCGAGCTCCTTCTGTCTGCTAAACGCATATTTACAAGATTTATATAAGTGATCACCAATCGATCTCATTTTCTCAATTAAACGAGCTGCTTTTATTTATGAATACTTTTCTCTATAAAACGCTTATTTAAAAAGATATGAGCGATCTAGGATATTTTGGGATTTCACATAAAAATCGATGTTTAGTCAGAAACATAAGTGATCACCGATCGAGCCCTTTTTCTTTATTAAGAGATTTATAAAGGATTCCACATAAATTTCGTCATAGTTAAGTTAATATTTGTGCGGATCGGTCAATAATTGACCATAGCTTCCGAAAATCAACTTAATTACCATAAATGTCTTAAAAATGTTGATATATAAATAATATTCAACACAAATAAGTTTAATATGCATACAAGTCATATCTTGTTCCTACTCTTATCTTGGTTGGCCGCTTCAATTTCGATTTGGCGGAGTCAGGTGTGTGATGGTCTTCCTTTTCTACGTCATCTTTCGATAGCTTGTCTTGTGTACATGGATTTGGGAGGTTTAGATACGTAACTGGCTAGTTAACATCCTGTAGCGAGTTAACATTCTCTGCGCTGCATTTCACGATTTTCATCCATAAAGAAGAGAGGATCTTTTCGAAATATAAGATGATCGCTATATAGGGTTTAAGATACTTAAGGAATGTTTACCAGCTTTTATTCGGATTTTTACGTCGTCTGCAGAACCAACCACCCGTTTATGTCAGAAGACTTCCAAGATAGCAGAACGTTGATACGTCTTCCAGATTCTTCCCATCTATTACGAATGCTTTGTTGTTAGAAGCATTAATACTCATTGCTTTAGTTTTGGCAATATTTATTTTTACACAGAGAAAACAGTTTCGTGATGGCAACTGAATTTGTTGTCAATCGAATGATTCTACTTTACTGACCGAATTTTTCAATTGTGGCCACAAAATTTTGGAAAGTTTAACAAAAGTTTGCTTGCTTCAACCGAAATTCTTCTTTATCAACTGACTTTCTGTTGACAGAACCGACAAATTCTATGTGTGCAACCGAATCATTCGATTGGCAACAAATTCGGTTGATACTACGAATCTGTTTTCTCTGTGTAGATCAGCCATAGCTGCTTCAGCTTGTACTACCTTGATCTTAGCCTGGATATAACGATTTTCTCTATAAAAGACCCACGATTGTTGTTAAAAAAGACCACGATTAGTGTCTTAAATTTTCCCTATAAAAGACCTACGATTGCTGTTAAAACAGACCACGATTGAGTCTTAAATTTTCTCTATAAAAGACCCACGATTGCTGTTAAAACAGACCACGATTAGTGTCTTAAATTTTCTTTATAAAAGACCCACGATTGCTGTTAAAACAGACCACGATTAGTGTCTTAAATTTTCTCTATAAAAGACCCACGATTGCTGTTCAAATAGACCACGATTAGTGTCTTAGATTTTCTCTATAAAAGACCCACGATTGCTGTTAAAACAGACCAAGATTAGTGTCTTAAATGTTCCCTATAAAAGACCCACGATTGCTTTTCAAACAGACAACGATTAGTGTCTTAAATTCTACCTATAAAAGACACACGATTGTTAGGGTGACTTTGCATGCTAGCGTACTCCATATGGCTGAGTTAGAAAGCGATTCGAATGCTTACTCAAAATCGATGAATATCAACAAATTGCTCAATTATGATCCTTAAACGGTTGACATGATCAATGCATGATTTGCGGAGATGAAAGCCAGCCTGCTCATTGCGGAGAAGCGGATCGATTGCGACTGCTAGCCTTTTATTGGCGACTTGAGAAATTAACTTGTCTGATTACACTGGTCAACAAAAAAAAAATACACTTTTTGCATGAAACAAGAAAACGTTTGTATAGTTATGCTTGGAATAAGGATAACAGAAATATAATTAGAATGTTTTAAATACGAATAGTTCTTTCGTAATATGATTTTATTCTATGTAAAAAAATATCAGATTTTATCAACAAAATTACGTTTTTGTGTTATAATATAAACATGAATGAATCTTTATGATTTTCTTCTGCATTTTCCTTAAGGAATGTCTCTTTGTAATGTCAAACAGTATTCCGCCAGCATTCATGATATCCTTTTTCTATCGTAGAAATGTATTGGTAGAATCTTTCATTGATAAGGGTTTTGCCACGACAATTTTTGCATTGTGACAAGTATCCTTTTTAAGTGTTTTAATAAGAAGTCCTTCCTTTAAGTCATCGCACAGTGAGTCTGTTATCCAAATTTCAGGTGATGCTTTAATAGTTCAGGAGATGAATTATCTGGTCCAGGAGCTTTTTTATTTTTCAGGGACACTATGGCCTCCATAATTTCGGGAATTTTTGGGTAGTCTGTGGATATATCGTCCCTATCTATGTGTTGAATGCAATCACATAGATAGCGACCAGTGTTCGACGTTTTTGCTAACTTAACATTGAGAAGTATTGCTCTACTCATAGATCCATCTGGTCTCTTTAGGATGTGTCTAAGTCTCTATGTCTACCGTAAAATATATTGAGAACGTCTTTCGGATATGAGGTTCAAATTATTATTAGCCATCCATTGTTTTCTTTTATTTTCATTATAAAGGATTTTCCAACAAGAGGTGTTATTTTGGTATTCAAAGAAAAATGAAATTTTTGAGAGGTTGTCTATTTCATAATAAAGAAGAAGGTATGCCGTTAATAATGAAAAACAATATCAGCCAAATGACCACCACGAGCATAAACCAAATTCCATAACCAAATCGCAAAGTGGCTATGTTCTCGATAGCCTCACGAATTCTATCTTTGTGGTATTGAATCGACGCTGGGCTGTTGGCGTAGACCTTATCATTCACGTGGCCCCAAAGGAAGAAGTCGCAAGGTGTTCAATCACAAGATCTCGGTGGTCAATTGTGATCACATCTTCGAGAGATAACACGGTCCGGAAACTTTTCCCGTAAAAGAGCAATTGTTTCGTTGCTTGTGTGGCATGTAGCGCCGTGTTGTTGAAAGTAAACGTTGTCCAGATCAATATCATCCAAAATACAGTGTAATAACATTTGTGGAATGCCCAATTCCTAAGAACGACGAGAAATGGACAAATATTGGTTTTCTTCAACACCTTGGGCTACAACAGCAATATTCTCAGTTTTTCTTGAGCGATGTGCACGGGTTTTATTCTTCACATCTCTAACTTGACCCAACAGCTCCAATTTTTCCACTAATTTCTGTATTGCGGTCCGACAAGGTGCTTCAGGACGACCCAGAAATGCTTTAGTTTTGCGAACTGTGACTGCAAGGTTTTCACCATTTTTGCAGTGAATTTTAATAATTTCAATGCTTTGCTGAAGCGTGTATCGTTCCATTTTTAGTAATGGCGTAGTTTCTACCTGTTAAAGAAAAAAAGCTTCAAAAGTGACAGCTACCGAAATGCCGGGTGATTCAAAATAACACCTCTTGTTGGAAAACCCTTTATGTCTATATGCTCGTCGGAATTAAATGTGATATTAGTTAGTCTTCTACTATTTCTCAAAGAACTTGAGCGGTAATCGGTAGTCAAATGTCCACGAAGCTCAACACAAAAATCACAATCAATAACTGATCAGATTATAACAGAGCAAAACGAACATAGCATATTATTTTAATCAAAATTATCTTCATGCCGAACACTGCTCTAAAGCAAGACATTAAATATTTGAAACACTTGACAATCCAATAATAAATAAATAACTACTTTTTAAAGTGTAGTACAAAATAAACGTTTAAAGTGACCACACTTTAAACTACTTAGAGACACTAAAGTGACAATTGTCTCAAATGGGCTGTCAGTATACTTTTATACACAATTGGTAAAAATCCACTTTGCTTGAGATTTCTAAATTGTATATCTAATTTTTATAGTCTTCTAAAGGCCCTTATAAAATCTGCTCCTTTCAAACTTCAACTACTGGCTACTGCTGCATAATATTTTCAACCATTGTACTGTTGGTGTAACTACAAGAACAGATTTTTCTTCTTTTGTTATGCATGGTCGCATATGCCACACAAAACCAACTGCACAAAAAATTGCATTAAACCCACAAAAGCCAAAAAAAAAATGAACACACACACACAAAAATATAAATAAGTTTAAATTGTATTAAAAAAAACTCAATGTATTGTTCTTCTGCCTCTGGAAAAAAAAAACCTTAAATAAAATAATACAAAATAAAATCAAAAACTAAAACTAAATGCAATAATGTTCTTTTGTTTTAAAGTTGCATGCCTCAATATAGCAAACAACAAACCACCATCATACCATCATTTCAATACTTACAACGAACCTAAAATGCAACAACTGATATCAATCGATTTGCTTTTGTAACTCGTACTTGCAACCAAAACAATGTCTTTTCGTGATCTTATCAAATGATCCATTCAATGTGATTTGTATTTTGTTTAACGAAAAAAAGAAACAACGTTTTTTCTTTTGAAATTTAAATAAAATTTAAAGAGTTTTTTTTCTACACGCTGTGTGTCGAAACAAGTTCAATTTTATTTGTTTGGCAACAATTGATTTTCTCGTTTTATATTCTCATTATTATTTTAGTTTCATTTTTCAGAGATCTTTTTGGGAGATTTGTTATTTAGTAGCTAATTAGAGTAATTTGTGGAAATTTATGGTATGAAAGGAGCTTTGGAAACAAATTTGATTTTTCTTACTGTAACATAATAACGATAGTTAGTGAAGCATTTGAAGCTATACATATTTCAGTAAATAGTTCCTTACCCTTTCAGTACTTATCATTCCCTTTTTTTAATTTCCCCACTCATAAGTTTAAACTGCTTTGCACAATTGATGATTATTGTAAAGGCTAGTAAATAGTTTAAGAGGACTTGCTCCTAACAGCTCCCCTCCCTTGCAAGCTCGTGGGTCTATTGTAATACCAGGATATCACTGCATGTATCACCTTAAAGCGCCTTAAATGCATTTTGAAAAACATTAAAACTTTCATAAATTAAATGTAACGGTAAAGGCTACAGTATTTCGCTTTACACTAAAACACAAAAAGCTGCTTGATTTGGGATAGCAGAAATTAAGCATTACACGAGAAACCAACGCGTTTTAATTGATGCACAATACTTTAAAAATAATGAAAAATTAGCGGCCACATTTTAAGGATGAAGCTAATTACACCCAACGCTACCATTAGGGGAAGGGTATATTGGGTTAGAGCTGATATCTGTAACGTGGAAACACATTGTTCCAAAACCCATATTGAAGTATAAGAATATACTTTCTGCAATTTCCAAGAAAATTTGACAAAAGTTGGCTGTTGTATAGTGACAAGGACGAGTCGCATTGAATTTGTATAAAATTGGTCCATTTTCTCTCACAGTTCACATAAAGAGAAATTCATTAAATAAAACAAAGTATATTTGAGATATCAATTAAATTTTTTATTCGTTTGAAAGACGTATCGATGTCATTATGTATGGACATCGTCCAATTTTCCATAACTCTGGCTCATAACACACTTTGACTGATAACTTCCGGTAGGTTGGCCTTGAGGGCCGCTATTATTTGTGTCGTATTCGCATAGACATACGACTGAAGAAATCCCTGCAAGAAAAAGCTTAACGCTGTAGAATCGAACGATCTCGGTGGCCATTTGACATAACCCCCACGTGAGCTATCATTCCCTCAAATTGCTCGTGCAGAATTTCCAATGTGGCATGAGTTATGTGGCATGTAGAACCGTTCTGGTGAAACCACATGTCGTTGGTGTCCATATCATCCAATTCAGGGCAAAATAAGTCGGTAATAATCGACTAATAGCCCTTGACGGTGATGCCATGGCCAACGTCGATCTCAAAAAGAAAAATATAGACCGGCCCTAAATTCACACCGAACAATGACTTTTTCGGGATGAATTGGACGCTCTTGGATCTCATGTGGATCATTATAGTACCATACAGAAATGGACCTCACCAGTTATGGACCTCACCGAAAATCGGGCGAAGCGCACGGAACATTTCCCGAACAGAAGTTCCATTTTGATAAAACAATTTTACGTGTTGTTGAACGCCATATCTGCACATGGTGATTTGGCACAACAAACTGAATAAATAATCCAATTCGAAAGATGTTGCTTCAACAATATGGCTGCTTTCAATTATTAAAGTTCGGAAGTTTTTATTGGAAGACTTTTTACATACAAATCATGCGACCTAATTATGTGATAATTGCACACAGAAAAAGGATTGGTTGGAAATCGGTTACAACTATGAAAATTTAATAGAATAAATCAATATTGTGTTGTAGTTATTGAAAATATATAAATTCAACCGATTATCTTTATTTATAAGTGAAAAATCATAACTACAATAAAATTGAGGTTCCTATAATTGTATTATTAGTTAACATAATCAATTTACGTCTGGTAAACATTAACTTAAGGAACTCGGCAGGGAGGACTGAAATTATCAGTTACAATAACCAATAAATTCGGTCATAAAATCATGAAATCAAATTCGGTGATTATAACCGACAAACGATTATGTTGATTATAATATTTGTTTGACAGTTTTCGAAAAATAAATAAAAATAAATTAGAAATTAAAAAAATATTTGTATACACACAAAAGAAAAATATTAATAAAACATAAAAGTTATCACAACAGAACACAGTATCACTCGGTCTAAGGACGGTAAGTAACCAATTCGTGAGTAATATATGAAATATGAATTTCACTTTTTTCACTGTATTTTTTTAAGGAAAATTTCTATAAAAACACAAAATTGGGCAATTTTTGATGATTCATCAGTAGTGCTGGGATAAGGTAGACTTAATGGTACACATTCTTGTAAATAATAAACAAAATTTACATAATCCAATAATCTCTCGTTCCTTTTCCATGTTTACCAATGATTTCTGGTGATGTGATTATCAAAATCAATCAATCGTTACACATACTTCCAAGTGCTTTTCCATATTTTAATGTCTGGTAGTTAAAAGTTTGTCTGGTTCCCAGGAGATGAAAGGACGTAATTAAGGTAGGGAAATTATGAATTTTCCATATAGTCAACCATTTTGTTGCAATCATTCACTTATTTAATGATTTAATTATTTTGTTAATTCTTTTTAGCATTATCACGTTATGGTAATTCGCCAATCGTCATCAAGCTTCAATGTTGAAACGCGGTGTCCATATAGCTTTTGGAAATATCTGTTATGTTATCAGGAGCATGTATGTATAATGAATGAACTGCAGCATTCAAGTAAATCAAATTTTATATTAATTATACCAAACGGAAAAATTGTAACGTCTTTTCTCACGTATAGTAAAACAAAATTGCAATAAATAAATTATAACTTATACTTAGTAATAATAAAAAAATATTTTTTTTTTTTCATTGGGCCATTCTAATATAAGTATATATAAATAGCTAGTTATGCCAACCGAATTATTTTTTAATTAACAGTTGTGAATACCATATAAACAGTAGTCTGAATCGAATTATGTGATAGTACATGCAACCGACAAAATTCGATTGGCGCCAAATTCGGTTGTGATTACGAATCTGTTTTCTCTGTGTACTCTTCACCAATGTATGCTTTAAGAAAAATATTAAAAACAATTTTAGGAGACAAATTCGGTGAAAAAAAATGTTGGTGAAAATAGAATTGATGAAAAATATTATGAAAACAAATTTGGGTGAAAAATATGTGCACAAATCGATGTAGCCTCGGGTTTTTGCTTATATCCATTTGTTGGCCGATTTTCTCGATGGCGATTTATTGTTGTATCAATCATGTATGTAAGTTATTTGGTGGTTTCGGAAGGTTGATTTCAACATACAGACAGCCAGACGAATATGGCTATATCTTCAGACGAATATGGCTATATCCGCTATCCATAACGATCCAGAATATATATACTTTATGGGGACGCAAATGAAAAATGTGGAAATTACAAACTGAATGAAAAACATATATACCCTTGCAACTCATTGTGAACGGTATAATAAAGTGCAGCTTAACAGTATAAAATAAGTGAAATCTTAAAGATTTTATGTGAAACATGGATCCCTAGCGTATCATTGTGAATGGCGAGAAAATGTCTACTACCCCTTCGAATCTACCTTTCTCCGCGTTATGAAATTTGTTTGAGTTTACCGAGGAGAATATAAGGGCTATCATGTTCGAGATGGCAATGACCAGATTCCAGAAGCTATGTCATGCGATGAGACTCTATACTCAATTGCTCAAAAGCATACCCACTCCAACTTTTGAATTATTGGTAAATTTCCAGGGCAGTTGACGAGGACATCCTCTTTACTCTAAGCTATAATATGTCAACGTCACAATCATTCTTAATATCAGCACAAATGAAGAAGCTTCGCTTCCCTGATACTGCGAATGACTGAGAGGGGGTGGTACAGTTGGCACTATACTTAAAAATGTCTGGTTAGATTAAATCATGTATAAATAGTAGCCAAAAATTATCTCAATATCTTCATTTTCTCTGATTACTGAGATGATGTTTTAGTAACGGTCTTGGACTCTAACGTACTGTCACACGAATAATGCGAAGCTCCTCCAAACAGCAAGGTACTATTATGAATGCAGGTGATGATAAGTTGTCGGTAATAGTTGGAGCTGATGCCATGACACATTAATGGCTTATGGGGCACTTCGGTTAGCAACGGAAGATGTAAGTCTGTATGTGATTTCATTCTCTAAGTAAATATTGAAATATTTAATTCTGGTACATAACCAACCTTTATTATTGCTAATAAAGGGTCTTTCATTAGGAGTTTTCGAACTTTGAAAGTTTAACAGTTGACAGCGGCCATATTGTTGCAGCTGCATCTGTCGAATTGACCATTTATTCAGTTTGTTTATCCAAATTACCATGGACGGATAATGCGTTCAACAGCTCTTACAAATGATAAAATTGTTTTATTAAAATGGGAGCGATTCGTCCATTTAACGGTGAGGTACAATGCATCCAGAAATGTGCCTCAAGTCAACAAACAAAATTTAAAAATTTGGGAAGATACCAATCCACATGAGATCCAAGAGCTTCAAATGCATCCCGAAAAGTCAATGTTTGGTTTGGTTTTTGGGTTGGTGTCGTCATCGCTTCATATTTCTTTGAGAACGATTTTTGTCAGGCCATCACCATCAGCGGCGAGCTCCAGAATTGGATGATATGGTCAAAAAAGACAGACTTTATATTCCATACTTAATAGCATCGATAGGCTGTTCAAAGAAATACAAAATTTTGATGATATCTTACACATACTTTTTTATTTAAATTTAAAAGTTGGAAGTGCTTAATGAAATATCCTTTAGAAGAGAAGTTCTTGATGATAGTGCCTTCTAATAATCTTAAATAATGACTGTTCATTCTCTGATTATATAACTTTGTTGCTTAGGAGAAAGAGAAATTGATAGCAGCAGCATGTAATCCTCTCTCAACTTCTTCCAGATTCTCCGACCAATGGTGATCGAACCTATGTAATCAACTTATTGACAAATGTCTTTAATAGGGCGAATTTAGAGACATGCCACCATAATGGTTTTCCGAGATTGCAAGCACACTGTAAATTGAGACTAAAAAGCTGTAAAACTGCTCCTTATATAAATTTTCAGTAAACAAGTTTAAGAACCTGGTGAGTAACACCAAATGAAAGTCTTTGAGAATCTTCTGCAGCTACGTGGAATAATCCTCTGAGTTGCTTGCGTTGGATATTGTCTACATCGGAAAGGAAACATATCTAAATGTAATACTGCCAAACTCCATGGAACGACACCAGGTTTGAAAGAATTCGAAAAGATCATTTGGTGTCATGCGTACGTTTCTAATCTTAATTGAGTGATTTGCCTGCATAAATGGAAGTTTAAAGTTAATGCCACAAGATCTGACATTCGCCTTAAGAAGAGATCAGTACAAATCCATTTAAAATGCATTAGTATTCATGTGATATGCCGTATATGAAGAATCCTTTGCTTAGAATCTATATATACACATCATATGCAAGTCTACTACGATTCATTGGATTATTGACACACAGTTGTCCATAGAATACAGAATCTGAAGCATACAATGTGGAGATAAAGATAAATTTAGAGTTTTTTATTCATTATGGGTTGACTCATACCGCAACAACCTCTCCAAATTATTTAGCTCTATTACGAAAATCATCGTTCTTTGAAAATGTTATTTCAGTTCGAGCAACATATGGTTTGCATTATCGGCCTTCCGAGCCTTTTATTGCCAATACAATCCGGTCTGTGTATTTTATTGGATGATAGCGACATAATAGACAACATGCACATTTAATGTCTTCATTGATAAGATAGCTACTATTTAAGACTTGGAAGCCAACATTAGTCACGCAACTAAGGAGATATCGGTAGATATGCTGGAAAGGGTGATTGAAAATTCAACGTTCCGATATTTGAATAAAATTATATTTAAAAAATAAATGTCAGATTCCGAAATCCTATTTTATTTTAAGTATTTTATTGAAAGTTAATAAAAACTATAAATTAATCACCCTTTATAGCATGCAAATTCTCTTCCAAAGAACTTCCTATCAATTTAGTACAAATGTCGTTGCTTTAAATAATCTCCCTTCAAACATCAACATTCATACCTAATCATTTAACTTAAAATAAAGATTTATTAACCTTTTTAGTTGCTACACAAAATTTTTAAGCCATAATTTAGCTTATTTAATGATATTTACCTTTAAGTTATTGGTTAAACATATTTTTACCGTTGCAAAATCCACAACCTTTTAGTACTCTAATCACAATAATCTGCATAAATTATTTTCAAACTAATATTTTGTGTAAATTTATTCTAAATTGAAAATAAAATTAAATGCAGAGAGCAAAGAAGGAAAAAAAAAAACTCGGGTGTTTAGCTAACATTTCATGAATTGATATTTAATCTACATCTTTGATTATCTGAAAAATAAATTTGAAAACAAAATTCAATTTATGATGTAAATTTAATTTGCAATGTAAACGTACAACAACGGAAAAACTCATACATATTTAAGTAAGCACCTACACAACACAACTGTAAGTAAACATATGTAAAGGGAGTGACATAAAGAGGTGTAAATTGAAATATGAAAACACTTGGTCTAGTGAAAAAGTCGAGATAAAATTCAAGTGAATTTAGAAGTGTAATAAAAGTACTTATCTCACATAGATAATTTATATTTGATTTGAACATATACTTAGAACCTTTGAAATGTTGTATATTATTCTATAAACTAATAGATATTCTTAAACCTCCCAATGGTTTTTCTCATATTTTACATATATCGTCTTTTTTTGACTCACCCTATCTACATATGATACCTTATACCCACCAAACTAATACCAATCAAATGTTACTGACAACAAAATTACAAAATTCCCATACTTAAGAACGGTTAACTTACATATTTTGGAAAGGAAAATAAGGGCAAAATTACAAATATAAATTGACTTTTACAACCAGAACAAACACAACGGAGTCAACATCCAGCACAACGCGGTAGTACAGCTAACAAAATGTTAAACAATTGTCATTTCGTGATAAGGTCTTTATTTTTATGCGCTGGTAAAAATAAACGATTAATTAAACATAAAAAACACAAAATCCAATTTAGATAAAAGTTCAAAAAATTACAATTTTATGTTGGAAAAAAAAAATTACTACACAGAATCAGATTTTTTGGCCAACAAATTTTTCAACAGTCACAACAAAAAAAAAAAAAAAAAACGACCTACAAATGTTCCACTCACAGAGAGGTAACATTAGAATTCTGCCAACACAACCTTTACACTAGCATCGTCATCCAAAAGCATCATCCTCACCAGAATCGTTAATAACCATCGGCATCATTTACTTATTGCTCCACTAGTTTGTACAACTGCAACAAACATGAAATGTTTAAAAATGTAAAACGAAATCAAGTGATACGTTTTTCTAATGTTTTCCAAATGAGAAAGAAGAGACAGTTGGTACAAAAAGAAAAAACTATAACGAGAAATAAGACAGATTGGAAAGAAAAAGTCTTTCACTTAGAAAACTATTGTTTAATAAATGAACAGTGGTGCGAAAGAGTAAATATTTATCAGTTTTAGACAAGTTCAGTTCTAGTTCAGTTCTAGTTCAGTTCTAGTTCAGTTCTAGTTCAGTTCTAGTTCAGTTCTAGTTCAGTTCTAGTTCAGTTCTAGTTCAGTTCTAGTTCAGTTCTAGTTCAGTTCTAGTTCAGTTCTAGTTCAGTTCTAGTTCAGTTCTAGTTCAGTTCTAGTTCAGTTCTAGTTCAGTTCTAGTTCAGTTCTAGTTCAGTTCTAGTTCAGTTCTAGTTCAGTTCTAGTTCAGTTCTAGTTCAGTTCTAGTTCAGTTCTAGTTCAGTTCTAGTTCAGTTCTAGTTCAGTTCTAGTTCAGTTCTAGTTCAGTTCTAGTTCAGTTCTAGTTCAGTTCTAGTTCAGTTCTAGTTCAGTTCTAGTTCAGTTCTAGTTCAGTTCTAGTTCAGTTCTAGTTCAGTTCTAGTTCAGTTCTAGTTCAGTTCTAGTTCAGTTCTAGTTCAGTTCTAGTTCAGTTCTAGTTCAGTTCTAGTTCAGTTCTAGTTCAGTTCTAGTTCAGTTCTAGTTCAGTTCTAGTTCAGTTCTAGTTCAGTTCTAGTTCAGTTCTAGTTCAGTTCTAGTTCAGTTCTAGTTCAGTTCTAGTTCAGTTCTAGTTCAGTTCTAGTTCAGTTCTAGTTCAGTTCTAGTTCAGTTCTAGTTCAGTTCTAGTTCAGTTCTAGTTCAGTTCTAGTTCAGTTCTAGTTCAGTTCTAGTTCAGTTCTAGTTCAGTTCTAGTTCAGTTCTAGTTCAGTTCTAGTTCAGTTCTAGTTCAGTTCTAGTTCAGTTCTAGTTCAGTTCTAGTTCAGTTCTAGTTCAGTTCTAGTTCAGTTCTAGTTCAGTTCTAGTTCAGTTCTAGTTCAGTTCTAGTTCAGTTCTAGTTCAGTTCTAGTTCAGTTCTAGTTCAGTTCTAGTTCAGTTCTAGTTCAGTTCTAGTTCAGTTCTAGTTCAGTTCTAGTTCAGTTCTAGTTCAGTTCTAGTTCAGTTCTAGTTCAGTTCTAGTTCAGTTCTAGTTCAGTTCTAGTTCAGTTCAAGTTCAGTTCTAGTTCAGTTCTAGTTCAGTTCGAGTGTAGTTAAAACAAAACTTCATCCTTATTTTCCAACTATAACACTGTGCCTTGTGAAGTTACACCAAAGTCTAGCACAACTCATAGACATCAAAACTGTAAAAGTTTGCAACCAGCAGGATAGGAATAAAAATGGAATAATGTATTTGGTGGGTATTGTATTCTATCTGTGAATTGGTAAACGGTGAACACAAGTAGTGCTACTCCAAGCCAACACACCAACACATTGATATATTCTGCACTGTGACAAGAATATGGCCATTGGGAAGATACTTATCTAATGTTGCTAGCTGTTGTAACTGAGTCTCATTTTAAGGATTTCAAGCAAAAAAAAAAAAAAAAAACAAGCCAGAGATCTAAACATTACAAGTATGGGTGACTTCATCTCACCTCGTGTTACAGATTTTTCCCAATTTCTTTTTTTTTCTGCTGCTGCTTGTAGTTTCTCTACTTTAGTCAAACTATTAAAAAGTGTATGTAACTTTTAGACCAAGGTACTACAGCGCCATGTACCCAACAACCAAGCCTTGACAACAAAACAATGATCCTTTTACCAACCCAAACACATTTAACTCCTCTTCCACCTCCTAACTAGTTTACAGTTATTGCAAGACTTAGAACACTGAGATGAAAATTTATTTTTAATTTTTTTCCTGTATGTTTCTGTGGTTTTTGCATTTAAATTGAAGTAGGATGTTGGAATATCAAACGAATTTTTAACTTGAGGGCACAAAACGATACCATCAGATTAACATCGGTTTAAATTGATTGGTCGTGAAGTACGGTGACGTTAAGAGCTCTGCTTTACTCTACTGCTGGCTGTCTATAGGTACAAGTATGAAATGGGCTGTACAGAGATGGTTATTTGTGTTGCAACACATTGTTTACTTTGTTGTATATACAATTTTTATTTTGCTTCACAGGGTACAATTTTTTTTCTCTTTCTCTGATTGAAGATGTAGATGAATGTCGTCGTAGTTGTTGGTGGTGCTGGTGGTTGGTGGTGTTAAAGGTAACATGAGATATGAAATATTTGCAGCATGTGTAATTTCAAACATAAACTTTACACACATTTTGGGTAATTGGGTTTCCTGAATTTTCTTATTTTGAAAATGGAATGAAGAAATTGAAAAACAAATTTGCACAAATTCAAGGTAAACTATGAAGCAATTAATAAGACAAGCAGATTTTAGCTAAATCTATTTACTTAGTAAATGTAAATTGAATTAGAGGGATGTGGTTTTGCTTTAATTTTAATCTAAAAAAAATATAGTTTTTGACTTAATAAAGGAAAGTGAAATTTTTAAATAATTAAAACTGAACTAGAACTAGGACAGAATTAGAACAGAGCTAGAACAAGAACAAAACTATAACAGAGCAAGAACAGAACTATAATAGAATTAGAACAGAACAAGTACAGATCCAGAACATAACTAGAATCTGAAGTAGAACTTGAACTATAACCTGAACTGGAACCTGAACTAGAACCTTTTTTAAAAAAAAAAAAAAACAAATACAAACTGCTGAGCGTTTTGCTTGTCTGCAGATACACCTAGAGTCTCTGCCGGTAATCGCACCCGCAACCCCCAAATTGATAGTCCAGCACACTATCGTATAGTCTATCGGGGCACCTGAATTCGTAGTGAAGTGAAACCTGAATTAGAACCTGAAATAGAACCGAAGTAGAACTGAACTAGAACATGAACTAACCTGTAGCAGTTTTTTAACTAGAACCTGAACTAGATCCTGAACTGGAACTTTAATGTTAAATAGAACCTGAATTATAACCTGAACTATAAACAGAACTAGGTAAGGTTACCAGGCAGCCGATTTTTAAGGTCAGGAAAGAGAACAGCTCAATGGGGTCCATACATTAGCAACCTTTGTGTTACCTGAAAAAATAAATAAAAGAGGGTCAGATAGAGATAAAAAGGTAAGGAGATAGTCAGATAGAGTAAAGTAGTAGGTGAAATAAGGAAGAAGAGTTCAGAAGAGGAGAAGTGATAATAATAGTGTTAAAAAATCATTTGACATACTAGGTCACTCCGTGGAGATTCCCGCTATAACTTCATGTCCCATAATTCAGAAAGACTATTGAAGGAACGATGTCTCAGAAACCTGATGCGTAGATCTCCTAGTGACGGGCAATGACAAAGAACATGAAAAATGGTCTCATCTTCATCTTCATTTTGACAGCTTCTACAGAAGTCATTATAGGGCAGGTCAAGTTTCCTAGCATGGTTGCCAAATATGCAGTGTGCGGTTAACACCGCCACTACATTATTTAATTGTGAGCGTGTCAGTCCAAGAAGATATATTTTCCGCCCTCGGTTTAGGCAGGGTCATATAACTCTAGTAATCGTACAGGTGCGTTCAGATCCCCACCTTGTCTGGACGAGCTCACAGTAAAAGTTACTAATTTACTGCTTGTAATTAGACAACGAAATCCCGCATAGAAAGTCCATGTCACCGTCAGGTATCATGGCGCCTTTTTTCGCCAAATCATCAGCAACACAATTGCTCAAAATATCTCATTGTACACGTACCAAAATGAGTACGACTGTTGAATGTCCCGCCATCTTATTTAATAATGCATGGCGTTCAATGTTGTGTACATACCTGTCAGAGATTCCATTTACATTCATTTGGAATTCTAAAAGATAAGGTAATTCCGTATTCCTGAACGTAGACACCTCCGCCAACTCGATCTCCCTTTCTAGAACCATTCGTATAGACTGAGAGACTCGGTGTGCATGTGAATATCCATCCATTAAGTCCATGTTATATGGGATTGAGATATGAGATAATATTGTAAATATCAACTTTGTAGTTGTTCTTAGAGCTCATGTTAACAGGATTGCCATTCTCCTTAATACCTTCTCGAATAGCATGCAAATTAAGCCTTTATCTAGTGCTTTCTACCATACAGAGACTCCATGGAATAATATCGGCTTGGTGATCGTAACGAATGGCCAATTCACATTTTCTTCCTTTATTTATTCCACTTGGGAACATGAAATTCAAACTAATTATATTATTACAGATTAATTTAATTTCATCAAAAGATTTTTTAACTTTCTTAAGTTCATTTAAAATTGTTCTACGCCATGTATTTTTTGGACGACCGGATCACCGACTTCCCTAAGGATTCCATTATAAGGCGACTCTCGTAATGCTGCCAATAGGTTTACGGAAAGTATGTCCTAGCCATCTTCATTTTCTTCTTGTTATTTGACGAACTATTGGTTCTTCCTTTCTTAGCCTCCAGAGCTCTGTGTTTGTGATTTTATTTGGCCAAAATATCCGACATATTATTCGTAGACACGTGTTTATAAATACTTGGAGTCCCTGTGCTATAGTGTTTGTCATCAGCCAAGTATCGCTTCCATAAAGCAGTGCAAATTTTACACAAGCATTATTCAATGCTTGCGGATTTTCGTGTTTTGTGATAATTGTGGAGCGACCAAATGCTGACGTTTTTAGTCTAGTCCTCCACACCACCATCAATTGACATCATGCATCCCAGATAACAAAATTGATTTACAAATTTGATCTTCTGGTTCTGTATCCTGAGTTGGTTGTCAGTGACATTATTAACTCGCATTGCATGTGTCTTTTCAATGTTTATTTCCAAACCAACGGCCCTTGCTAACTTGACTATATCGTCCACTTTGCTTTGCATATCATTGAATTTGTGCAAAATGAGGCAGATATCTTATGCGAAAACCAAGTATTCCAGATGTTGGCAAAAGCCCAAACAATACCCATTTTCTTCGTGCATAGTTTTAGCATTACCCCGTCAAGTACCACGGCAAAAAGCAATGGAGAAAGAGGACAACCCTGCTTCAGTATTCCTTAGCTCTTAATGCGTCCCATATTGCGCTACGTCTTATAGAATCGAATGCTTTTCTAAAGTCGACAAAGACTAAATAAAGCGGTGTGCGCCACTCTAGAGACTGTTCTATTATAACATGAAGAGTATTTGTCTGATCTAAACAATTCCGATGTGGCCAAAAACCTGCCTGTATATCTCGCAGTGTCTGCTCAATGCACTGCAGTCTATTATTTATTATTATAGCAATTACTTTGTTAACAGTGTTAAACAGGGTATTGCCCCTCCAGTTATAGCAGTTGGTCAAATTTGCCCAAGCATCACGAATATAGGGTTGTAAAATGTCTGCTGACATTGCAGGGTTAGCCTGAAGGAGCTCTGGTGGAAAGCCATTTTCCCCAGGTGCCGTTTTTCTTTTAAGTTTCATAATAGTGCATGTAATTTCATCGAAACTGGGATCATCGTCAGATATTATGTGGTCAGCAGTTGTAGTTGCTACGAAAGAAGATGCTTTCAAAATGTTGTTTCCATCGACGAGTTTGATCTTCTAGGTTGGTAAGTAGCTGACCATTTGTGGTTACGGCTCATATTTCGATACGAAAGTCGACCTATTAGTTGGTGAAGCTCTTTTATGTTTTTCACTCCTGCACCTGATTCTGCTTCAATGGCTATGTTTTCGAAGTATTTTTTCGGGCTAATGTCTTAACGACTTTTGCTAGGTTGTTGTATTGTGGTTTTAGATTTGGTTCTTCCAATTGCTGTTTGTTTAAGCGATTTCTTTCCTGTATTAAATTCCAGGTGATGTCTGATATCCATAGTTTTCTATTTTCCTTACATTTGTATCGTATTTCTTTCTTTGCTAAATTCCGAAGCAGGTTGCATGTTTCTTTCCACGTTCTGTATTTTATAGTAAACAATACCTTAACAATTCTCCAAGTCTATCACTTTTGGAAGAGGTAGCAACATTTTGGTTGCTTCACCCGAAATTCTTCTTTATCAACTGACTTTCTGTTGATAGAACCGACAAATTCTATGTGTGCAACCGAATCATTCGATTGGCAACAAATTCGGTTGCTATTACGAATCTGTTTTATCTGTGTACTTTTAAGTTTAATTTAAATTGTGGCTACCACTAGCTCGTGGTAGCTGTCCATATCAGCCCCTCTTTTAGTGTGCGCGTCTACTAATGTTCTTCTCTATTTTCGATGAATACCGATGTGATCTATCTGATTCCGCGTATTACCATTTGGGGAGGTCCACGTATATTTATGAATATCTTTGGCAGAGAAGATTGAAACACCAATCACCAGATCAAATGCATGACAGAATTCTATAAATCGATCCCCATTGTTGTTTTTAGTTCCCATGCCATGTGTTCACATGATGTGAGATAGGCCATGGTTGTCAGTACCAATCTTTGCGTTAAAATCTCCTGTCACCATTTGGTATTCTGCGGATTGTAACAGTTAACTGATTGTAGAACTCATCTTTAGCTGAATCCTCAGCATCCTCCGGACCTGCGTAGCATTGGACGATTGTGATGCATTTTTCGACCTTAATTCACATACTGGGGTCTAATGCCCCAATGCTTATCTACGGCCTTCCTGCAGACATACATTGCCGTCAAGACTTTACATGTCCTTCCTAGGGTATTGGGTTTCCATGATAGTTTATTGTCCAGAATAACACCCAAGTATTTTGCGCTATCCGATATTGTTAGTTCAACACCATTTAATCGGGTGCGAGTAATATGGATTCTTGTACTTCATTGTGAACAATAATAGTTCGGTTTTGCTGCGGTTTACACTCAGCCCACAGTCAGTACTCCACAAACATAGTATACTGTGTGCATTTTCCAACCGCTGTGATATCGTGTCCAAGTGGATCCCAAAGACTAAGAGTGCTACGTCATCCACATAGGCGATAGTCTTATAACCCATGAGATCCATTTTCCTGAGCAGACAGTTTATGGTCAGATTCCACAGAAGTGGTGATAAGATACCTCCTTGAGGCGTACCCCTTGTGTCCATTCTTGTGACCGTGGATGTTCCCTTTTCACAACGAGTGATCCTATGGTGTAAAAGGCTCATGATAAACCTAACAATTGATTGATCCAGACTAAGGTATTGTAGCGCTGATCCTATAATTGCGGATTCAACATTATTAAAAGCTTCTTCTATATACAGAAAGGCCACTAATGTAAAATTGTCAAATTCAAGGGACCCCACTTATGAGTGAGGTGCTGTCTCAACTGAACTAGAACTGAATAAAATTTTCAGATTCATTTTGGTTTGTGTTCAGTTTTAGGCTAGCTCAGTCCTTTAAATTACAATTTACTTATTTTGAAATCACTGAAAGTTTGTTCGATTGCATTTGCAACATAGTCTTAACTATTTAAAATGTTTTCCCACTGCTATTAGCAAATCTCAATCGAATGTTATGTCATGGTTGTTGACATTTCTAACAAATGGTTAGGGCAATGTGAAAGGAAAGAAAAACCACACCAAGACTTAAAGAACTTTTTGACTTTTAAATTAATTTCCAACTTTTAATAGTTTACGTTTCTCGCCACTCAACACTCTATATAGCTACATATAGCAGACTATTTAATTTTCTGCTTTTTTTCTAGGGTCTCGAAGAAAGAAATATAGGCACCACCAACTTGTACATATAAATCTCTATGCCAGGCAACAATCTCAGCAATTTATCATTTTCTAACGAACAACACGCAGAGTCTAACAGGTTGCAACTGCATCTGCAGCAAAAACAAAAAACAAACAAACAACAAGAGCACGAAGAAGTTTAAGAAAATGAACACGAAAATAACAACCACTTCAAGAAAAAAAATATACATTCATGCATCTAACTCTAAAGGAACAGAGAAAAACCAAACAAATGAAAGTATGAAAATGGAACTTTAAACCGAAAACTTTAAAAGAAAGTAACAGTCCAACACCAAAAGAAAAGGAAACAAAACACATTAAATTAGTGTTGACTTGTTTAATAAATAAAATAGAAAAAAAAACTAAAAGCTCATAATGAAAACAGAGCAGAAAAGCATCAAACCATTAAAAACAACCATCATCATCATTAGCAACAGTGGCAAACAAACATCAGTTGCAGCTGCAGCAGAGCCAAAAACAACAACAGCATGCCTGCAACCATCCAGAAGTAAAATGCTACAAAGAATTATCATTTCTACACTCCAAAAGTCTCTAAACAATTGTTGCATGACATGATTTTATTACTAGCACAAAAAGTCACACCATGCAAAAAACATTTCATGCAATAAAAAGAAAAAGTCCTTTAAAAACTAAAAAGAAACTTAATTTCTTAAAGTTTTCTAACTGGAATTCAGACAAACATGAAAATAAAAATCTTCTAGCTTATTTCATTAAAAAAACTTTTTTTTTTTTAACTCAAAGGCCATCCAGAAAAGACAAAACGAACCCAAACTCAACAAGCTCTATTCACGAATTCTTAAGAAATTCGAACGCCCTTTTTGGTAACACGATAGTAACGGCATTACACTGTACTTGGCTAAAACTTTAAACTGAAATCCCTAGCAAAAAGCAAGCAAAAGTTTGTCTGCATATCAGACCCAAATTAAACAGAAAAAAATAGCAGCTCGCAAGAATAATTTTCAAATGGCGTCTCATGCAACTTTAGGTTTTTGCAAGCACGACAAGCAAAATTGTTTTGAAGTTCTGTTTTAAGTATCGTTTCGTTTTTAGTTCTTTCATGCTGTTGTTGTATGATTATTGGACCCAACAATACATAGCAACACACGATAAACATAAAGACATTTTAGTGTGGCATCATCAACCAAAAAAAGCAAAACAAAACAAAACAAAACAACTGCCACCAAGAGCAACAAGAATAACAGCCACCATAGGTGGTTAATCACCAATTAAATTCAACATTGGTAAAATTTGTAAATTCAAATGATTCCTTAAACTCTTTTCGTGTTTTTTTTATTTGTCACTTGTTACCACAGCCAAACAATGCTCTCGATAGCAACGAACTTGGGGAAATTAAATGCAGAACATGACATTCTCCGAAAAAAAAAACTTGAAAAATCCACGTAATTTGTTATTCAAATTATTTTAAGTGATCTTATGTCGTAGATACAACAGAAGATCATTAATTCAATGTGACTAATAAATCTCCAAAAATTAAACACATGGATTAAAAGATTACTGTTTTGGGGGGAATTAAAATGAAATCAAGTATTAACAACACAAAAAAGCTGATAGAAATAATAAACAGTACAATAGTTAAATAGTGCAAAGAGGAAACTATAAGTGATTTTTTTTTTGCTTCGAAAATGTCGAATTTTGTGTTAACAAAGCGCCATGTGCGGGAAGTTTTGCAGCTTAAAAATACCAATTGATCACCGAAGCTTATGATGAACGTGTTTCATTGGTATCAACGTGCGAGAGAGGGTTTCTGCTGTTCAGAATTGATGATTTTGACATGGAAGACAAATATCATAAAGGCCAGCCAAAAAAGTTTGAATACAAATAACTAGAGGCATTACTACATGAAGATTGATGTCAAACTCAACAAAAGTTTGCAAAATCACTGGCAGCTATGCAAGAATCAATTTCAAAGCGTTTTCACGCAGCAGGATTCGACCAAAAGTATTGAAGCTGAGAAACCTTAAAAGACGATTTTGTATGTCTGAAATGCTGTTTGAATGCTAAAAAAGAAAATCGTTTTTGCGATAAAAAACGAATCCATTACGATAACCTGAAGCTAAATATCCATGGCGCTTGGGTAATGTTCTGTATTTGGTAAGACAAAATGCGCCCTATAAATTATGAGCTGCTCAAATCTGACCTGTACTGAATTCAACTGACAGACAGACAGGAAAACATAATATTCCATCATGACAACCCTCGGCCAATGCTGCAATACCTGTTAAAAAGTATTTTGCTCCACCCTCCTTATAGTCCAGAACTTGCCCCTTCCCCTTCAGAACGCAGTCTCTGGCATACGCTTCACCATAGAATATAGTATCCAAAATTGGATTGATTCGTTCTTGGCCTCAAAAGATGAGCAGTTCTTTTGGCTCGGAATACATATGTTTCCAGAAAGATGGGAAAAGATCACAGCTAACTAAAACTGAACTAGAACTGAACTAGAACTGAACTAGAACTGAACTAGAACTGAACTAGAACTGAACTGAACTGAACTAGAACTGAACTAGAACTGAACTGAACTAGAACTGAACTAGAACTGAACTAGAACTGAACTAGAACTGAACTAGAACTGAACTAGAACTGAACTAGAACTGAACTAGAACTGAACTAGAACTGAACTAGAACTGAACTAGAACTGAACTAGAACTGAACTAGAACTGAACTAGAACTGAACTAGAACTGAACTAGAACTGAACTAGAACTGAACTAGAACTGAACTAGAACTGAACTAGAACTGAACTAGAACTGAACTAGAACTGAACTAGAACTGAACTAGAACTGAACTAGAACTGAACTAGAACTGAACTAGAACTGAACTAGAACTGAACTAGAACTGAACTAGAACTGAACTAGAACTGAACTAGAACTGAACTAGAACTGAACTAGAACTGAACTAGAACTGAACTAGAACTGAACTAGAACTGAACTAGAACTGAACTAGAACTGAACTAGAACTGAACTAGAACTGAACTAGAACTGAACTAGAACTGAACTAGAACTGAACTAGAACTGAACTAGAACTGAACTAGAACTGAACTAGAACTGAACTAGAACTGAACTAGAACTGAACTAGAACTGAACTAGAACTGAACTAGAACTGAACTAGAACTGAACTAGAACTGAACTAGAACTGAACTAGAACTGAACTAGAACTGAACTAGAACTGAACTAGAACTGAACTAGAACTGAACTAGAACTGAACTAGAACTGAACTAGAACTGAACTAGAACTGAACTAGAACTGAACTAGAACTGAACTAGAACTGAACTAGAACTGAACTAGAACTGAACTAGAACTGAACTAGAACTGAACTAGAACTGAACTAGAACTGAACTAGAACTGAACTGAACTAGAACTGAACTAGAACTGAACTAGAACTGAACTAGAACTGAACTAGAACTGAACTAGAACTGAACTAGAACTGAACTGGAACTGAACTAGAACTGAACTAGAACTGAACTAGAACTGAACTAGAACTGAACTAGAACTGAACTAGAACTGAACTAGAACTGAACTAGAACTGAACTAGAACTGAACTAGAACTGAACTAGAACTGAACTAGAACTGAACTAGAACTGAACTAGAACTGAACTAGAACTGAACTAGAACTGAACTAGAACTGAACTAGAACTAAACTAGAACTGAACTAGAACTGAACTAGAACTGAACTAGAACTGAACTAGAACTAGAACTGAACTAGAACTGAACTAGAACTGAACTAGAACTGAACTAGAACTGAACTAGAACTGAACTAGAACTGAACTAGAACTGAACTAGAACTGAACTAGAACTGAACTAGAACTGAACTAGAACTGAACTAGAACTGAACTAGAACTGAACTAGAACTGAACTAGAACTGAACTAGAACTGAACTAGAACTGAACTAGAACTGAACTAGAACTGAACTAGAACTGAACTAGAACTGAACTAGAACTGAACTAGAACTGAACTAGAACTGAACTAGAACTGAACTAGAACTGAACTAGAACTGAACTAGAACTGAACTAGAACTGAACTAGAACTGAACTAGAACTGAACTAGAACTGAACTAGAACTGAACTAGAACTGAACTAGAACTGAACTAGAACTGAACTAGAACTGAACTAGAACTGAACTAGAACTGAACTAGAACTGAACTAGAACTGAACTAGAACTGAACTAGAACTGAACTAGAACTGAACTAGAACTGAACTAGAACTGAACTAGAACTGAACTAGAACTGAACTAGAACTGAACTAGAACTGAACTATAACAGAACTAGAACTGAACTAGAACTGAACTAGAACTGAACTAGAACTGAACTAGAACTGAACTAGAACTGAACTAGAACTGAACTAGAACTGAACTAGAACTGAACTAGAACTGAACTAGAACTGAACTAGAACTGAACTAGAACTGAACTAGAACTGAACTAGAACTGAACTAGAACTGAATGAATTTATATGAACTAGAACTGAACTAGAATAGGATTACAACTTAACTAGAATTGATGTAAAACTTTACTCAATTATATATCAGATAGAAATGCAAATGAGTTTAATTTAATTTTTTTATATTTTCCCCCTTTTCTTTTATTTAGTTTCATTTCAGTTTTGCCTGATTTTTAACCAAATTATGGCATCAATTTCAATTCTTTCTCTGCTAATAATTAAATTAATTCCAGTTCTCTGTTTTTTTTTTTTTTTTTTGCTTTTGTAATTTTGCCTTGTCTATCAAAAGTTGCCATATTTTATTTAGAAATCATGTTATTGAATATCATTTCCATATTTATAGTTTTCAAACCAAAAATGGAAAAAAAAACCCTGGAAAATGAAAACTTTATTTGTGAAATTTTCTACAACTTGCTCATACATCACAGTATGCAATTTTTTTGGTTTTGGTAGATTGTATGTGAGCGTGTTTTTTTTTTTTTTTTTTGTAATTAAAATACAACATTGAGGAGGAAACTTTTGGAAAATGAATCGTTATGCAAAGTTATGACCAACTCTCTGCATGCAATGCATAGCCACAATTGTTCGTAGTAGAATTTATATATATGATTTTTACAGCAATTGAAATGAAACTACTACAAGTAAATTATGGAGCTAGTAGGAAGAGGAGGTGCCGCACGAATGGTTGTTGCAGGGATAGATAGATGGATGGTTGGTTGGATGGCTGATTGCATGAATGGCACATAAGGACTTACTAACATACATGCTTGCATGAAAACTAAATTGGTTGCAGGACTAACTTACATTTATGACTGACTAAGCGTGCAAGCGTAGCAGTGAGTGAGTTTTGGTGTGTGAGCTTGTTTTTCATAAAATTACTGGTTAAAAATGCAAAAATCCAACAATTGAATTTGTGGCTGATGTGTGTGTGTGTGTGTGTGGAAATAACGTTCAAATTATTGAAATTTTTAAGTTTGACGCCATATTAAAATGAAGGCAAAACACAATTGCAAATAGCAAAATGTTGATGCAACTATCGCACTGTATTGTGGCAGTATAAAGGCTGTTATAGTAAATATGTTTTTTCTGGTTCCTAGTCTAAAACAAAAATTAGTATTAAACAGTTTTCACTCCTTCTAAATTCTATAACAGATTCATCAAATGTTTGTGTGTGTGTAAAAGATAATAAAATAAAAGTGGAAAAAAACGCAATGAAATACAAGCCGAACAAACATGGTAAATTTTTAATAGAAAGATAAATAGAGATGGATGGATTGCTTAGAGTGGTGGTATATTACAAATAGTTATAACAGTGAGCCGGCAAGTTTAGGGACAAAAATATATACAAAATGTCCTTGGTTGTCTACTTTATGGAGAGACTTTCTAAGTTCCCTGCAGGAAATGTAAATAGTGAAACTGTACTGACTTACTATTGACACAGTCACCAGTACTAGTGACTTATTATAACCCTGACAATGCTATTTACTGTAGACATTTAACATTGGAAGTCTACTACTGAGGATAGTACTATTAACTAGGTACTTCTTTTGCGACCATAGATTTAAGTATTTAGAAGTTCTTTATTTATTTTGTTTTCGGCATCGTATGCACTTCATTGATATTCACTGTAGTATGCAACAAAAATTGTCTATATGTTAACGTTCTATCTATGGCTGCACAGTGGTTTATAAATTTTCTATTTTGTAAATAATTCGCTAGCTCGTGAGCGATTTGAGTTATCTTATTATGTTATCTTAAACTTCATTTTCATTATTATCATCATCGTTGTTGTTATAATGAACTTTAGTTAAGTTGCACTGTTTTTGTGTATTTGATGTATTTTGAAATACTTTTGTTTTATTTATTTTCATATTTGCATAGAATTTATGCGTTTTTTTTTTAATTTGTTCTCAAATAAATGGCTTTAAATAGAATATTGTGTTTTGAGTTTGAATACAATTTGCATAAAATTTAGCAATTAAAAACATGATAACGATAAATTTTATTCATATTGAATTGCTATAAATTATTAAGGATGATGATTTTATTATTTTGAGAGCAAAAAATTTGGAGAAAATTAGAATATTGTTGGTTTTACTTTACAGATCTTGGTTATGTATTCAGATTCCAGTTTACTTTACTATATAATATCATATTCGTTGTTCTATATAAACATACAAACTCAAGATGGGTCATGTTGCTTTTACTGCTATGACGCTGATGTTTGATGGAGGGCGATAAAGCGTTACCGATCGTATTATGAGATTAGATGATTAGAGTCTGGAGAGCTCTCAGCGAGACCCCGTTGAAGACATTGTTTATTGTCCTCATCTGGTTACTAGCAGAAATTTCAGTAATGCAAATTGCTGCTAAAACATTCAATCATTCTGGCAATACATGTAAACTAAACAATTCGTGAACCAATCTTTGATTTTGGTTTGCTGATAAAGATAACGCATGGAACCAATGGACATACACATACAGAAAAATGCCATCAGAATTTTGACCAATGGCCCTGTTGATTTTGGTATTGTCCTTTAGACTGTGGCATACTTCAAGCTGGAAACTTTCTACGAATGCTGGGTATCTCCTGAGGAGATCTGGGTGGCATAAAATAGCTTAAACTACTTAAAATTGAATTGAGAACATAAGCTACATAGTTTATTTGCTATGAAGGAAAACTGTTAATGGTATGTACGTTTTATTTCATTGCCAATAAAAAATTGGAAAAATATAATATTTGCATCGAAAAAACTGGGCTTTATATAAATTTCAAATAATTTATTTAATGCGAATACTAGTGGGTTACTCTTTGAACTTACTGCACGAAAGTCATTCTGGCTGTTTCCAAGTAAATTGTTCGACTCCAATGAACTTTCTTATAAGTAGGAATATCAACCGCATGACATGAAGATATCGGATCTTGTGAAGGATATATTTGGCATAAATAGTTTACCAAGTTTGGCTTTCGAAGGAATAAAGGGAAGAAATTGAAAAACTATCGAATAATCGAACTACTTACTAGTTACCTAGTATTAGCGTATGAAATATATTAATTTTAATTTAAACGAAACTTATTACGAATAATTATATAGAAATTGTGAAATGGCAGATTCAATATTCTGGCCGAATAAGCAGTGGCCACAAATAACTGCTACTTGATTCCTCAAAGAACCCACGAAATATTTGTAATAGCAAATGATCGATGATAATTATATTCAGGCCTTATTGCTGTTGCTGTTATACAAGTTGTCCGTGTGGACCTCCTTATCTGTGCATTATCGTAGAGTTTCGTTAAAATCATAAGCTTACAATGTGGAGGCGGTATAATCTAGATCGAGTTTTAAGATTCCATGAAAGCTTCGGATTCATATATATATCTCGCTTTCACAAAACTACGCTTCACTTCGTTTAAACGAGGTTGAGAGAAAGTAGCAACCATAGTGTAGATTAGAGGCTTAACTGTGAGTAAAAATAATCACTCTCCCAAATTCTATGGCTGACACAGCAACAAAATATATTGAGTCCATGAAAGCTTCGGATCCAAATATATTTCTCGCTTTCGCAAAACTACGCATCACCCCTTTTAAACGAGATTCAGAGAAAGAAAAAACCATAGGGTAGATTATAGGCTCAACTGAGAGTAAAAATAATCACTCTCCCAAATTCTATGGCTGACACAACAACAAAATATATTGATGTTCATGTATTTTTTTTGTTGCATGACGTCTTTGACAACAGACTTAGGCTTTTGTCTCTCAATAACGTTTCTATGTATATTTTATTCTATGTTAACATTACAATGTCAGTTTTGCTATGGTCTGAACCAGAAAACCATAAAAAGTACTATTTGGAATGGTTCCGTTAAAGTACAATGGATCCTCTAAAATTTTAAATAATGAACCACGATCCCAGTAAATTTTAACTAAAAAACCACTCCAGACACAGAGTAATCGTTGTGTCCATCCCATTATTTGCAACATATTATGCAAGTATATTCCAGATACTGCCAAGGAGATCATATTCTTTGCTTCATATTATGCACGTATTTTCCAGATACTGTTACGGAGACATCGTCCGCAAATAGCCTAAAACAGATAGACCCAAGTTCCACAACCATGTGGAATACCGCGATTCCCCATTCTAGAGGTAATGATCCTTAGGGTCACAATTCTTACTATTGGTCTACACCAAATCCTTTCAGATTAGTTATAATAGAAATAGTATTAACATTATTAAAAGTTCCTTAATGATCAGGAAAGCAAGCAAAGAATTGCTTAATATGTATATCCCACTGGCGAGTGTAGCTCAGTCTCATCCGATTGTCCCTTAATATAGACGTGTTGACAGACAATAACCCAAAATAACTTCTTGATAGAGACAGTTAAATTCGTCATAAGGAACACTTAATGTTTGCTAAAGCTGCTCCGATTTTCAGATAATTGGTTTAATTTATTAAAGGTTTGTGAATAGATTTATCCATGTAAGTAAAGAAAAAACCTTTTTAATGTCCATCCAATTGGCTTTATTAAGTAGATGAATGAATGGCAGTAATGTTTGAATATGATTTCGGGCATGTCACCGCCGTTACTAACTCGTACATGGCGTAACCTAGAGATCAAATTTATATACATTTCACAATAAATCAGGCTGTATCTCCGTAATAACGTGTCAAATATTCTCTTTTTTTTTTTTTTTTTTTTAAAAAAAACAAACACGAACTGCGAAGCGTTTTGCTTGTCTGCAGATACACCCAGAGTCTCTGGCGGGAATCGAACCCGCAACCCCCATATTGATAGTCCAGCACACTATCGTGTAGTCTATCGGAGCACCCGATGCATAGACCTGGTACATTACATATCCTCAAAGAAAATATTCTAATGGCGTCAAATCACATGAACGAGGTGGCCAGCTAACAGGTCCATTTCTTGAAATTATTCGTTCACCGAGCCTTTATCGCATTGAGTGACATCAGGCACTATCCAGCTCAAACCACATGTCTGTTATACTAATGCCTTGCATTTAAGGCATGAAATAGTTAGTAAGCATGGCTCTATACCGCTCACTCTTGACTGTAACGTTCTGACCATCATTATTTGTGAAGACATATTGATCTATCATTCCACCGACCCATAAAGCGTACCAAACACTGGGTTTTTCTGAATGTAATGGTGTTTCGACAATGGCTTGAGGATTACCATCGCTCCATATGCGGCAATTATGTTATTGAAAAGTGTGTATGATGTTTCCTTCGGCCCATTCACCAAATGTGCGGCTTGAACGATGATCCAGAGGCTTAATTTTCTGTACGAGTTGAATATTGTAAAGCTTACGTAAAATGTTCCATAAACAGGATGGATACAAGTTTAGTTGTTGAACACGATGAGGAATTGACACTTTTGGATCATCATCAACACTACGCTGAACACTATGAATAGCTTGTTCTGTGCCTACTTTTCGACGACTTTCGGGAAACGTATACTGTTACGAGCACCATAAAATGCACGTTGTCGAACTGAACCATGATTTTCTAAGTAAATTTGAACAACTTGCAAACGCTGCTCTGTCCTGAGTCTATTCATAATAAATTGCCAAACCCAACCGACCGCAAAACAACCAAGAACTGTTAAATTAGCTGTCACAGAAAACGGTGCCGACAATTTAAATATAACCGCCTCTAAAAAAATACCCTTTACAAGGATTTTAAAGACTCTAAGAAGTCTTCTGTAGTTATAACTATTTTAAAGTCGTGATGGAAAATTCTATCAAATACATTTTTTTAAAACATCTGTCTGACATTTAGTATTCCTCACTTGCTTCCAATTCAAAACTCCACTCCAATTGTTCTTGATAACTTTATAAAACCAAACGAATAAATTCCAATTTAAAAAAATCATTTCCTCTATTAAAAAACAAACTCCCCCATAACTGCAAAACAAACTTAAAACACTACATTTTATATATAAAAAAAAACAAAAACCTAACCACATCATACAACAATTAGATCATTAAATTAAAAATCACGTTTAGAAATAATTTAAATTACAGGCCATTGAAAATGAAGTGTTAAAAGTATTGTGTAATTACTTCAATTATATTCTATAACAATACAAGAGAAACAAGGAAAGAAAGAGAGGGCAAAAAGAGATACAAATAATGAATATGAAATCAAAATAATCTGTTTTTTTAAGACTTTTTTTGTAACAAATAATTAGAATTTGATAATTATAACTAAGAAACACATAGACATAAGTTACGGCTAGAAAAGAACCCGGCTTAATATAGGAAGCATTAATGAAATGTTGTTTATTTTTTTTTTGGTTGGTAACATTTTGAACAATATAAACCATTAAATTGGAATAATCATGTCCCTGTGAATAGCCACAATTCATAAATGAGTTTCTACGTGAGTAGAAGTAATCATGCGTTTAATTGAAGTTTGGTTGAAAGATCGAATCGTTATCTTTTTGTTGTTTGCTTTCACGTTTTTTTTTCAGGGGTTTAATTGTCATTACTTGGCTGTTTAATAATAGAGATTTAACTTAAGAATGTGTGTGTTTGGCTAGGTTACCAAGATTTTTGATTCTGGTTAGAGGTATGACTTCTTTTTGGTGTATAAATAATGTTAATTATCTTTATATTTAACGAAAGTAATCAAATAGTGTTTAGTGAGAGATTAAAGAGTTAAAAGACAGTGGTGAGAAATGGTATTCAAATTGTTAAAAAAAATAAACCGAAAGGCCAACAAACAGACGGACACAAAAAAAACGACATGGTAAAAAGTAGTGAAAAATGGTATTAATGTTGGATAAAATAGACAGACCAATGAACACCTAATGATCTACATATAGAACGATTCCCTGTCAGTTTGCACAATAAAGAATATGTGGGAGTATATTTTTCCTTTGTACTCAGAGAGCACAGTAGTGAATAATGGTATTAAAGTTGGAAAAAAGACAGACCGACAAACGGACACTTAAAGACCGGCATAGAGACAGATTCCCAATAAATTTGTACAATAAAAAATATTCCTCTGAGTTACTTCATTTGAGTGTTAAAACCATCTGCATCAAAGTAATCAAATAGTGTTTAGTGAGAGATTAAAGAGTTAAAAGACAGTGGTGAAAAATGGTATTCAAAATGGGAAAAAATAAACAGACGGACACAAAAATAACGACATGGTGAACATTTTAAAGACAATAGTGAAAAATGTTGTTAATGTTGGATAAAACGGACAGACCAATGAACACCTTATGATCTACATAGAGACCGATTCGTAGGCATTTTGTACAATAACGAATATCTCGGAGTATACTTCATTTGTATTAAAGCTGGAAAAAGATAAACGGACATAGAGACAGATTACCAATAAATTTGTGCAATAAAAAGTATATCTCTGAGTTACTTCATTTGAGTGTTAAAACCATCTGCTGTGACGAGGTTTTTTGTAGTGCTTGACAAGGAACACAGACGAAAAAATAGGAACGTGTTAAATATTGAACATACCCTAGGTGTCATTTTTTAGGGACCCCTGACCGCAACCCTGGTGGGCCCGTGCGGTCCAAATTCAAAAATTGTACTCGATTACACTTCTTCTTTGCGCATGTCAAAACTCATTCAAATCGGACTAAGGGTTTATAAGTTACAGATGTATTTTCCTAATTTTTTTCTATACCACTGTGCATTGTTAGCTATGACTCCCATCTCCCTGGCAACATATCGATTCCGAGCCAAAATAACTGCTCATCGTTTGAGCCCAAAAATCAATTAAGACCATATCGGATACTCTGTTCCAACGTGAAGCATATCCCAGATAGAGATCACTCTGCAACGATCGAAACAAATAAGTAGTAGTCCGACGGGGTACGGTGTGGACAATAAAGCGAGTGAGACAAAACTTACCATCTACTTCATTCTAAATACTTTTTAAAAGGTATTGCAATATGTGGGCGAGTGTTGTCATGATGGAATATTTAAGTTTCATATCTGGCCGCATATTCTGGGCGTTTTTCGTCCGGTATAGGTTCCCTGTCATAGTGTGGTCAGATTTCAGCAGCTCATAATAGATAGGACACTTTTGCCCCCACCAACTACAGAGCATTACACTAGCGCCATATATATTTGGTTTTGTTTTCGACTCAGCGGGACTTCATATACGATCTCTTACGCTTCGTGTTATCGTAATGACGCAAGCAATGATGTGGTGTAAAACTAATTTTCTTTTACAGCCTTCAAGCATAATTACGGACATGCAAAATCGTCTTTCAAGGTATCTCGGCTTCAATTTCCCTGCTTTTGGATAAATCCTGCTGATCACAGACGTTTTGAAATTGCTGCTTGAGTAGCTCTTAATGATTTTGCAAGCTTCTGTTGAGTCTTACAACATTCTACATGGAGAAATGCCTCAAATTCTTGGTCTTCAATCTTCTTTGGCTGAACTGGGCGATCTTCGACTTCCGTGTCAAAATCAACACAACTGATCCGAACAAACTATCTCTCGTATGTTGAAACCAACCGTTTTGAAATTGCAGCTTGAGAATCTCTTAATGATTTTTCAAGCTCTTGTTGGGTCTAAAAACATTCTACTTACATGGAGAAATGCCTCAAATTCTTGGTCTTCAATCTTTATAGAAACCAATGAAACACATTCACCATAAGCTTTTTTGGTGAGCAATCGGTGTGCTTTAGCGGCACTTTTTTCAAATTAAAGAAGTAAAGCAAAACTTTGTTCTGTATACTATAACGTTCAATAACTAAGTGAGAATAAATGACAGATATGTACCCTTCAAAATTACATATAAGTTATTCAAAACAAAAACCGCGTTCAAAATATGCGCCATCTATTGTAAATCACGCTTTTTCAGGGACATTTCTTACTTTCTTTTCTTGTAAAGACTAAGATTTTCTTTTCTTGACAAACTTATATTTTTTATTGAAAATTTCAAATTATAAATGTAAAACCTAGTTACTCTGTTTTTCACTTATAAACCACTGTGCTTGAAGTATTAAATTCATAGCAATAAGTATGTAGAACTACTCAGCTCAATTTAAAGATCGTTATAATTACTGCCTAAAACTATTTTATTTTTTCATGCTCTTTAACTCTTTTTATACTCTTCACCATGAGTGGCAAGGGTATATGTAATTTTGTCATTCCATTTGTAATTTCTATATTTTTCATTTACAACCCTATAAATTATATATATTCTAGATCGTTATAAATAACGAAGTCGATATAGCCATGTTCGTATGTCAGTCTGTATGTTGAAATCAACTTTCCGTAGCCCCCAAATAACTTACATAGCTGAATCATACGTCAATGTATCCGCTATAGTTATAATATTTTATAATAGTTTTTTTTAGCAAACAATTTTTTTTAACATATTTTTTATATTAATAACTTATACCATGCTTTTGTTTATTAATACAATTTTTTCAGCAAACATTTTTTTAAAACTAAAAAAACCAAAAATTTTCCCAATTATTTTGCTGAAGGGTATACAAGATTCTACACAGCCGAACATAGCTCCCTACTTATTTTCCCTATAACCTTTCTGAGGTATTATTCTTAAATTACCGACAAAACAAAGCCAAATAATGGAAAATAAAAGAAATTGTTAGAAGTCAACAAACAAAACCTCAACTTAAAGTTCATTTTATATTTGTAGTAGTATAAGAATTATAAAAAAGTATTAGAATTAAAAAAAAGTAAAAATTATTTCAAGAAGTTGTATGTATGCTTTGTCAGTAGCTGTGAATTGAAGTTAAATTATAATGATTATTAATCATTATTTTACTGTGGCTACAAATAAATAGTTTTTGATCGAATCAGGAGGAATAACCAAACAACAATGATTGTGGCGGCATAAGCAAACATAGGCAGTGACTGAAGAAGCTAAAGAAGTATCATTAATAAGATAGCGGCGTTGTAGGTCAAACACTGAGAAAAATGAGACATATGAAATTTAGAAATCAAATAATAATCCTAGGAGGCTGAAGTTGTTGATACTTAAGTATACATTTGTCAATTTTTTATATACTTTATGAGATTTCCGTGTAGTTTTTGAATAATTGGAAGAAAGATCATTTTTCTACCGAGATACAAAGCTATCATTTTTAATTGGTCTTCTAGAAATAGTGATGTCAACATAGCGCCACTCAATGCCGACAGATGAATTGGATGACAATATTTAACTGTTACGAGAGGAAATGAGGCAGCTCGTTAAATTGCCGGACAATTCGAAATCGAATGTACTTATGATGATTTGAACTAACACACGTCATCGGGCGCTGATGATGATACGGTACAGTAAACGAAGAAGATATTGAAAAACTCAATATCTTATGGTCGTGATCGCAAATTAACACAAAAATAAATGATGCCAAAGAAATCCAGAATCGTTGAAGTAATGAAACCAAAATGATTACGACAATGTTTAATTCTTATGCGATGAACCGGAGATGCCTCGTGAAAAGGGGAGGATGATACGGACATTATCATCTACATATAATGATCGTGGATGTAAATCCACATTCAAATCAAAGAGATGTAATGAAAACCAAATGGTCTTGGTCTCGACAATGTACAATTCTTACATGATTAACCGCAGCTGCCTCGTGAGATTACCAGATTAATTCAGACTAAATACCATGATTTGTATAATACTTACGGTGATGATGATACTCATGCAGTTAATAAAGAAGAAAACGGTGATGTTTTTCAGTTCGTTTTTCGGTTCTATCAACAGAAAGTCAGTTGCTGAAGAAGAATTTCGGTTGAAGCAACCAAACTTTTGTTACCTCTTCTAAAATGTTTTAGCCACAACTGTAAAATTCGGTTAATATGGTAGAATCATTCGATTGGCAACAAATTCGGTTGCTATCACGAATCTGTTTTCTCTGTGCATGAATGCTATGCAGCTTTAGAAAATCTTCATCATCGAGGAGTTATTGAAATCGTTGGTTACTTTCACCATGAATATATTGCGGTTAAACATTTTTCCTCGTTCTTTGCATCAGCTAGAGAAATGCAAACGTTATTAGGAATTCTGTAAATCACCGATTACCACACTTAACCGCACACAGATGCTAATTGGTAAAATCAAGAAGCATTGGGATGAATTCTGATAAAATATTTTATTTCGTATGATAACATATTGTATTCGAAAAACTAATTTCGAAATGTTGCTGAATGATTTATTTATCAGAAAATGCGATTTATCATCTCACAAACTTCCTATTTAAGAACAAATCACTGTCTACTACGGTCGGCATTCCAACAAAATATTTATCTAGGGAAAACCAATTTGTTTCTGGATTGACAAGTACTTGTATCGCTTATTCCATTTATTGGTACATTAGAGCAAGAGAATGCAAATTTGGGGCAGGTATAAAGCGTTTTCAGAATGCATCAGAAATATCTCAAGGTCCGTAAAAGAACATACTGCTATATTTGACCACAATTTTACAAGTCGTAAACCAATGACTCGATTGTCAAATCATGATGATTTAACAGCCCTATTTGGTTGACCATATACGATTAACAAAGAGCGAATTCGGATCCGCGACAAGAAGAGATATTAGCCATTAATAACAAATTTGGTCCCCATCCAGATCACAACCAGCAATGCCCTATGATCGTATCGATTATTTGAATGGAAAACTGCTAAAGTCCCAGACAAATTTACATTCTACTGCTTCTTTTTCTGAATTTTCATGATGGTTCTCTTTGTTCTTAGGTGAAATTTAGAGCAATCGTGGTTCTTTATTTGAAACTTAGAGCAATCGTGGTTCTTTAATTATACTGTTAAGCAATTGAGGTTCTTTTTTCTTCGTGGTTCTTTAGTTCATATTTTGAGCAATCGTTGTTCTTCAATTCAACATGAGAAACCTCGACGTTCTTTAGTTCAACTTGGGAGCAATCGTGGTTATTTAATTCAATTTGAGAGCAAACGTGGTTTTTAGTTGAACTTGAGAGCAATCGTGGTTCTTTAGTTCAACTTGAGAGCAATAGTAATTCTTTAGTTCGATTTGGAATCAATGGTGATTATTTTGTTCAACTTGAGAGCAGTCGTGATTCTTTGGTTTAAATTTAGATCTATCGTGGTTCTTTAATTCAACTTGAGCGCAATCGTAGTTTTTTAGTTCAATTTAAGAGCAATAGTGGTTCTCTAGTTCAACTAGATATCAATCGTGTTTCTTTAAATAAACTTGAAAGCAATTGTGGTTCTTTAGTTGAACTTGAGGGCATTCGTGATTCTTTAGTTCAACTTGAGAGCAATCCTAGTTCATTAATTCAACTTGAGAGTAATTGTGGTTCTTTAGTTGAACTAGAGATCAATCGTAGTTCTTGAGATCAACTTGAGAGCAATCGTGGTTCTTTAGTTCAACTTGAGAGCAATCGTGCTTCTTCCTTTGGTTCAACTTGAGAGCAATCGTGGTTCATTAGTTCAACTTGAGAGCAATCCTAGTTCATTAATTCAACTTGAGAATAATCGTGGTTCTTTAGTTGAACTTGAGATCAATCGTTGTTCTTGAGATCAACTTGAGAGCAATCGTGGTTCATTAGTTCAACTTGAGAGCAATCGTGGTTCTTTCTTTAATTAAACTTGAGAGCAATCGTGGTTCTTTCTTTAGTTCAACTTGTGAGCAATCGTGGTTCTTAATTCAACCTGAGACCAATCTAGTCATGGTTCTTTATTTCAACTTAAGAGCAATCATGATTCTTTAGTTCAACTTGAGATCAATCGTGATTCATTTGTTCAACTTGCGAGCAATCGTGGTTCTTTATATCAACTTGGGAGCAATCGTGTTCTTTAGTTCAACTTGAGAGCAATCGTGGCTCATTAGTTTAACTTGAGAGCAATCGTGGTTCTTTCTTTAATTAAACTTGAGAGCGATCGTGGTTCTTTCTTTAGTTCAACTTGAGAGCAATCGTGGTTCTTTCTTTAATTAAACTTGAGAGCAATCGTGGTTCTTTTTTAGTTCAACTTGAGAGCAATCGTGGTTCTTAACTCAACCTGAGACCAATCTAGTCATGGTTCTTTATTTCAACTTAACAGCAATTATGATTCTTAAGTTCAACTTGAGAGCAATCGTGATTCTTTTGTTCAAGTTGAGAGCAATCGTGGTTCTTTGAATCAATTTGAGAGCAATCGCGGTTCCTTAGCTCAACTTGAGAGTAATTGTGATTCTTTAGTTCAATTTAAGAGCAATCGTGATTCTTTAGTTCAACTTGAGAGCAATCGTGATTCTTTAGTTCAACTTGACAGCAATCTTGATTCTTTTTTTCAACTTGAGAGCAATCGCGGTTCCTTAGCTCAACTTGAGAGTAATTGTGATTCTTTAGTTCAATTTAAGAGCAATTGTGATTCTTTAGTTCAATTTAAGAGCAATCGTGGTTCTTTAGTTCAACTTGAGAGCAATCGTGGTTCTTTAAATCAACTTGAGAACAATCGTGATTCTTTAGTTCAATTTGAATGCAATCGTTGACTTAGAGGTTCTTACAATATCACTACTTTTGCTTTAAATTTCCCCTTATTTCTCTTAGTGTAATAATATACTCAAACTCACCCAATCAAAATCATTATCATTCATATTCTTTTCATGCTTTATCTTTACTTAAAGGTAAGTTTAATCATCGATGCCTCTGTAATCGACATTTGATGAGTTTTCTGTAGTTTTTATCTCACTTAGATATAAAAATCCAAGTCTCCACATTTTTAGATGAGTTTTAAAACCAACCCAACTAAAACTGAACTACAGTGAAGGTGGTTAAAAGAGAAAGAAATTTGAAAACTAGATCATTGTTATGATTTCAATTTCTAACGGTCTTCATGCGCCTGCATTCAATAAACCACAATGAAGTTAATGCTCAGCATAGAAACATAATACATGATTATTGTGGTCGTACATATAAAAATCTTCTGGTACTTAATTATAATCCAACATTTTACAAAAAGTAATTTGGAAATTTCTATAAAATGAGTAGGAAAGTAGAAGCAAACAAAAAACTTAGAAATTATAATTTAATATTGTGTGGTACAAAATTAAACTACATATACACATAAATAATGGTAAAAAGAGAGTGAATGTATTTCCCGTACAAAATTTAATGGTTAAGTAGAGCAATAAAGTCAGTAAAATGATCTAATTGTTCATGGTTTGTTAGACAGGAAATGCTCTTTTCTTTATATGGTTGTGGTTGCTGGGAGTAGGTTTAATTGTATTGTTTTGAAATGCATTTTCTAGTGATTATATATTCGCGGTTTGAAGATCAATTATCATTTAGAAAATATTTTTTAACGAAAGTTTTAATGTATTTAATTGTCTATAAAGATTAAAAGCAAATATTTTTAATGAAAAGTGTGTAAATATGTAAGTTTTTAGTTTATAATTAATCAATTTATTATTTTGTGAGATTTTGTGTGATTTTTTATGTAAAAAATCGAAAATTTCTTTAATGATTATGAATTATACTTAACTCCGATTTTCATTTCTTTTAGGTATTCTTGAATACATATAAATCTTCACTATATCACCAGTCAATACACGATCTATCATATTCATACATAAATACCTGTTTTTTCATTCAATCACAAAGTATATACGTTTTTTAATAATCATCCATAATATGTTTACCTTACCATTCACATTATTCTAGCAATCATATATATGATTGTAGTAATTAAGTATTTATATATGAATGTCACACACGAAAAGAAATTATTACAGAAAAAGGTTTTTGCTCATTAACTCTGTGTAGAGTATCATATGCTCGGACTTGACCGACCACACTTTCTTACTTGTTTAAGTATGCATTTAATTTTAAACTGCTCTTATTGTTATCATATTCATTTCAAATTAAATATTTTACCAATCATCATTGACAGTACTAATAAAAATGTAGTGTGTAAAATCATATGTAGAAGTAAATTTTAATTGAATATTGTTTTTGTCACTTCCTCTTTCACATTTTTCTAAGACTACATACACTCCATTTCATTTCCCCGTTTAAATAAGGATCTGGATATACAACATCATATTACTAACATTTAAAAAAATGTATGGTACTTCAATGTAATGCCATTTTTGTTAGCAGTATCTTTGGTTATTGAATTGTTCTTCATAACATTATATACTACAAAAATATACAAACATAAATACACATATAAAGATAACCCTGCAGTGCATGTGACAGGTAGCCATCACTGGGTAATACACTGTAGAAGTTTAACATACTTTGAATGTTATTTGTCTTAGAGTCTGAGAATAGTATTTTTTCAGCAATAAGTAGTAAATTTAAAACACTCTAGTTAATTTGAAGAAAGCGTAATGTCAATTAGGTCCTCAGTAGATTACTTGGAGACAGTAAAGTGTTATTTGATCACAGAATTCATGATTTTGGCTTGTTGTCATGTTAGAGAAAAAACTAACGGATATATTAACCACATCCCAGCAGATAAGCAAGTAGGCAATGTATCCCTTATATACAGTTATTGTCACATGTCTGATCACTTAGATGACTACATTTTTGTTTTGGGATTATTTGACACCTTTGTGCTCTTCGTAGAGCAGAGAGAAGTCAGTGGGTTACTTTATTTATCCCAAGTAATCTAGTTTGGAGACTATTGCCAATTAAGTGTCTCAAAGTAATCTAGAGTGTAGTAAAGTTAATTTACGAGACTCAGAAATTAATATTCCAGGATTTTCATTTCATAACACAAATCATACCGACGGAAAGTTCATGGAGGTACTGGTATCTTAATTAAAAGCCGTTTAAAACATTATGCTCTAGATGAATTCTCAAAATAATATATGCAAGCAACTTCCATTCGACTGGATTGTTTATTTGGAGATTTAAAAGTGGTGACTAAGAACAAGTTTGATGAATTCTTTCCTGGCATGTGGTGATTACAATGTGAAACACACATACTGAAGAAGAGAGCTTTAGAAAGTCCTAGTTGATAGTAAGAATTGCATGGATGTCGTATCCTCTGGCCAGCCAACATACTGGCCAATTGTTCCTAGGAAGATTTCTGACCTTATAGTCGTTGCTATATCCAGAAATGTAGATAAAACTTCAATATCTACGGAAATATATTTTGGTTTATCTTCCGACCTTTCACCTGTAATAGTCACCTATACAGGTGAAAAATATCTTTAAAATAACTATTACGTTTTACAAAACAAATTGATTTACGAACTTTCTGTATGTTCATACTAATCCAAATATACATGTGAGAGAGAGATAAACGTATGTTACTTCACCACTTCAATTACTTCGGCTCCGGATCATTCCAAAATCGAGATCTTTACAAAACCAAAAATACATATTTCCAATTCAGATATTGATACTTCTCGTAAGGAGAAAGTTTAGAAGAGAGTGGCAACAAAATAGATCACCTGCTGCAAAACAGAGGCTTTCCATCGCTACTAGAAGACCGAAGAGAGCCCGTTGTTTAGAGGAGTATCGCAGAAACAGAAGATACATCGAGAAATTGACGAATACTAAACATACGAACTTTTCTCTTTGGAAAGCCACACGTAACATCAAACCACCCGTAGAGGGAAAAACTCCATTGAGAAAAGCTAATGGTAATTGGGCAAGAAATGCCGAGCACCTACGTAATGTATTTAAGCAAAATCCACCCAAAAAAAATTTTGTATTGTAAAATCATCCAGTTTATGAGACAGCGGATGATCAAAGAATAACATAAATATGAAAAACTCTCCAGGATATGACAAAATTACGCCATCCATGATTAAAAACTACCGAATATAGCTATAATCGTGCTATCTATATTGTTTTCTGCTATCATTAGACTAGCCGTTTTCCCCAACTAATTGGAAAATTGCTCAGATCATAATGATACCTAAGCCAGGAAGAGATTTAACAATGCCGTTTTCAAACAGACCTATAAGTCTACTGACCAGCATATCAAAGTTATTTGAGAAAATATTGCAATGTTTAATTATGCCATACTTAAGTAACCAAGATATTATACCAGTTCATCAATTTGGTTTTCGTGAACAACATGGAACCATTAAACAGAGATAAGAAAAACTTTTGGAAATAAAAAATACTGCTGCGCTTTCTTTTTGAATATCGCCCAGGCCTTCGACAAGTTAGGGCATAAGGGGTTAATTCATAAAATTAAGTGTCTATTTCCACCAAGTACGCATGGATGGCTGGAGTCATACGTATCAGCGCGAGTTTTTAGAGTGAAATATTGCGAAGTACAGGGAAATGTTCTGGGACTACCACTTTATTTGATATATACTTCTGATTTGCATGTGTTCGAAATTGGCTAATAGTCTCAGTTTAGTGGAGATACGGTTGCATAACTGGAGAATACGAGTAAATGAACTCAAAAGTAAACTCATCACATTTACTCTCAGTAGCGGTGACTGTCCACCTATCACAATAAATAACATAAACATTCCACAGACAGATACTGTTACATACCTTGGTATTCACTTGGATAGACGACTTAATTGGCGTCGTCATATAGAAGCCAAGAGACTTTACATGAAGTTAAGAGCCTCTAACTTTCACTGGTTAATCAATGACCAATTAAGCCTTGACTATAAACTCATCTTGTATAAATGTGTTTTAAAACAATCTGGACATATGAAATCCAATTGTGGGGAACGCCCAGTAATTCCAGTATTGAGCTTATACAGAGGGCTCAATTGAAAATTCTTAGGATCATGACCGGTGCACCTTGTACATAAGAAATGAGAATATCCATAGGGATTTACAAGTACCATTAGTTAAGGATGAGTTCAAGAATGTCCGTGAGAAATACATCATGAAATTACGGAAATTACGCACAGACCCAAACACGATCAAGACTTCGTATAGCCGATCTACCACCCCGCTAATATGTGGCCCATATGTCTATCAACGCTGCCGTCAGAAAGCATTTAGCTATAAGATTTTAATACTTATTACAAATTCAATAAATAAATGAAGGTTAAAACAATGTAGCTGATCAAGTAACCATTTCAGTAGCTAGTAAAGTAACTGATTATATGCAATCGTTATGTAATCAAAGAGAGTTAAAATAACTAGTCATGTAGCTACTTGTGTAACTAGTTGTAACCCTAAGTGCTAGGTACAATTACTATATCCCGACAGTCTCCTAGAACGGCTGGGATTACTACATTTATACAGACTTATGTATATAAGTAGGTATGTAATTATACCCTACACCACCATAGTGGGGAGGGTATATTGGATTTGTGCAGATGTTTGTAACGCCCAAAAATATTAGTCTAACACCCACCTTAAAGTATACCGATCGACTTAGAATCACTTTCTGAGTCGATTAAACGATGTCCGTCCGTCCGTCCGTCCGTCCGTCTGGCTGGCTGGCTGGTTGTCCATGTAAACCTTGTCTGCGCACTGCGTACAGGTCGCAATCTTGAAGATATTTCGATAAAATTTGGTACATATCATTTTTTCTGCCCAAGGACCAAGCCTATCGAAACTGGCTGAAATCGGTCCATTATTTCACCTAGCCCCCATACAAATTACCTCCCGAAATTGGACTTTATCGGTCATAAATGTTTAATTTATATATGTATCTACACAAGTTTTTCTCCAAATATATACAGAATTCATGTCACCAAATTTTATTACGATCGGTCCATAATTAGTCATAGCTCCCATAGAAGGCCTGCTTCCGATAATCACTTTAACGAGCATAAATCTCTTAAAAATGTTGGTATACACATAAAATGCAACATAAATAACTTTCATATAGACATTAACCACACCATTTAAGTTCATGGTGATCGGTCCATAATTGGTCATAGCTCCCATATAAGGCCCACTTCCGAAAATCGCTCACGAATATAAATTATTGAAATTTTGAAAGAAAAATGGTTTTGCTCATTTACTTAGTGTAGGGTATTATATGGTCGGGCTTGACCGACCATACTTTCTTACTTGTTTTTATACACATTTGAGTATGTATATAAATATACTCTGTGTATATATTTTCTTCATATTTATTTTTATTAAATTGTTTTCTCAATTATTTTATGGGTTATGATAATGTTTATTTTAATTAAAAATAAACAACATTCCTTATTTTTTTTTTTTTTTGTGTACAATTTCATGAAAATTTTTTATTGATTGTTGTCATCATCGCTGTTGTTTTAATATTATTTTGGCAAGTAGGGCGTTATGAGTTTTATTAAAAATTTTATTAAATCAATTTATTGGTGTTGCATGTCAGCTAATGGATAATAATACAAAACCAAAGTTTTTTTTTTTTAAATTTTCAAGAAAAATTCCAGGAATTGTTAATGAATATACAAATTTAATCATCACTTTGTAGCTGTTGAAAAAAGATTATTAAATTGATGAATTTTATTAAATTTCCCTCTACTTTTTTGCATACAATATCAATACTCATCATAATAGTATATTCAATAAACCTATTATATGTATTCGATTTTTATGAAACTTATTTTTCCATGTACTTTAATAAATCCTATTTGTCTGCTCTCTATTCAGGTGCAATGACCCATATTTTAAAATCCAATAAAAATCTCTACACTGACAGGTGTTTAAATATGTTTGCTATACACAAAACAAGAAAAATATTAAATAAAAATCCGTTTTCTCTAATAAGATTCCATTTCATACTTAACACCTTTCAAAAAGCAAAAAAAATTATTCTTATCAGATTCTATTTTGAAAAAAATCCCTTTGAGTAGTAAGTGTCTACTAGCCTCTTAAAGAAAATACTTTACAATACTAATTTAATATCCTTTTAACAACAGATGGCGTCAACTTGAGTATGTATCTTCCCCTACATCCTTTTGCGCTGTTGCTGCAAGAGGAGAAAGCAGAAAACAAAAATATCAGTAACAGCATCTTTTTGTTGAACCTAATCAACATTTCTTTTCAACTGCAGTTAAATGTGTCTGAAAGGAGAAAATTGTTTAAAAGGACTATAAGACAGGTAAAAAAGTACTATACTGCATGTCGTGTACTTATTTATTTGTGTGTGTTTCTGTTAAGGTATCTTAGATGCAGACAATCGTCGTTGTAAGTGTAAAAGTGTTTCTTAAGTTTTATATTACAACAATTGTAACAATAACAAAATATGTCATGAGAAATAAAAAGGACAATTTGAAAAAGAAAAACAAAAGGCGTGAATAGCTGGAGAGAGAGAGTCTATAACGATTTCCAAGGTTATGAGGACAATTTTATGAAAAAAGGACTATAAGGTTTAAATACCCTACAGAAAGTTATTAACTAGGGTTAGGCAAACTGTGGTCTAAGATATAAGATATAAGATATAAGATATAAGATATAAGATATAAGATATAAGATATAAGATATAAGATATAAGATATAAGATATAAGATATAAGATATAAGATATAAGATATAAGATATAAGATATAAGATATAAGATATAAGATATAAGATATAAGATATAAGATATAAGATATAAGATATAAGATATAAGATATAAGATATAAGATATAAGATATAAGATATAAGATATAAGATATAAGATATAAGATATAAGATATAAGATATAAGATATAAGATATAAGATATAAGATATAAGATATAAGATATAAGATATAAGATATAAGATATAAGATATAAGATATAAGATATAAGATATAAGATATAAGATATAAGATATAAGATATAAGATATAAGATATAAGATATAAGATATAAGATATAAGATATAAGATATAAGATATAAGATATAAGATATAAGATATAAGATATAAGATATAAGATATAAGATATAAGATATAAGATATAAGATATAAGATATAAGATATAAGATATAAGATATAAGATATAAGATATAAGATATAAGATATAAGATATAAGATATAAGATATAAGATATAAGATATAAGATATAAGATATAAGATATAAGATATAAGATATAAGATATAAGATATAAGATATAAGATATAAGATATAAGATATAAGATATAAGATATAAGATATAAGATATAAGATATAAGATATAAGATATAAGATATAAGATATAAGATATAAGATATAAGATATAAGATATAAGATATAAGATATAAGATATAAGATATAAGATATAAGATATAAGATATAAGATATAAGATATAAGATATAAGATATAAGATATAAGATATAAGATATAAGATATAAGATATAAGATATAAGATATAAGATATAAGATATAATACTATGTTCTTGTATTCTTTTCGTTTTACTTATGGTCTTATGGAAACTATGATCTGTTACTACCACTCTTACTATTTTTGAGGAAAATTATTGATTCATTTTAGTGTCAATATTATTCGTTTTTATATCAAAGTTTTATAAAGTCTGTGCCTTTTTGAATAAAACACAGGTGTTTGGATAAAAATTATTTTGTTTTTCAACATAGTCTCCTTTAAGCTCTATGCACTTTCTCCAACGTTTCTCCAATGTTTTTATCCCTGCCCAAAAAATAGATTTGTCGAGATCATCAAAATAGATATTTGTTGTGAGAGAATTTCGTCTCTTTCCGCCGAGATATTTATTCGGGGCTAAATGTGGTGAATAGGGCAGAAGAGGGAGTACTTCGTAGCATAATACAGAATTACCATTAAAACTGCACATATATGAACTCTTTTGTGCACTTATTGTGAGCAAACGCTATAGCCATCTTAAGACAAGAGATCACTTGAAATTGAAATCACTGAGCCTATTGCTTCCACAATCTCTCACACTTTCAATCTCCGATCGGCCAACACCATATCGTGATTTTTTTCATTAGTTTTGGGTGTAGAGACCTCTATTTTCCAGAACGATCGGCAACTTTCGTGCTTGTACGGCCTCAACGAAATCCAGCAAACCACTTTTTTATCATTGAAATTGATGGCGCAAAGTTCCCGTGGTAATTATCAAGCTTAGACTTTATTTTCGCAAAAAAAATTTTAATAAACAAATGAAATTTATTTTTTATGAGGTAGTCTGCTATTAATAAAACACAAATTAAATAACGCAGTTTCTTCCAATTTGGATAGACATTGTAGCCCTTTCAGTTAAAAGCCAGAAAAGTCAAAAAGTCGTGGAATTATTAACAGTTCATTTCATGTAAAGAGTTAGAACTCGAAGCAGTTCTGTGAGAGTTTCGTTCCCCCTATCACAATTGAAGCTAAATCGTAATTTTTATATAGTCTTAGTCTCGCTTCAATCCAGATTCTTTATATAGTCTCAGTTTAGCATCAATTCTGGCTCTTTATATAGTTTCACTTTAGCTTCAATAGAGGTTCATTATATAGTCTTAGTTTAGCTTTAATCGTAGATATTTATATAGTCTCAATTTAGCTTCAATCCTGGTTCTTTATACAGTCTCAGTTTAGCTTCAATTGTGGTTCTTTATATAGTCTCAGTTTAGCATCAATCGTGGTTCTTTAGATAGTTTCAGTTTAGCTTTATTTTCGCAATCACAATTGAAGCTAAATCGTAATTTTTATATAGTCTTAGTCTCGCTTCAATCCAGATTCTTTATATAGTCTCAGTTTAGCATCAATTCTGGCTCTTTATAAAGTTTCACTTTAGCTTCAATAGAGGTTCATTATATAGTCTTAGTTTAGCTTTAATCGTAGATATTTATATAGTCTCAGTTTAGCTTCAATTGTGGTTCTTTATATAGTCTCAATTTAGCTTCAATCCTGGTTCTTTATACAGTCTCAGTTTAGCTTCAATTGTGGTTCTTTATATAGTCTCAGTTTAGCATCAATCGTGGTTCTTTAGATAGTTTCAGTTTAGCTTCAATCGTGGTACTTTATAAAGTCTCAGTTGAGTTTCAATCGTGGTTCTTTATAAAGTCTCAGTTTAGCTTCAATCATGGCTCTTTATATAGTTTCGGTTTATCTTCAATCGTGGCTCTTTATATAGTCTCGGTTTAGCTTTAAGCGTGGCTCTTTATAAAGTCTCAGTTTAGCTTCAATTGTGGTTCTTTATATAGTCTCAGTTTAGCATCAATCGTGGTTCTTTAGATAGTTTCAGTTTAGCTTCAATCGTGGTTCTTTATACAGTCTCAGTTTAGCTTCAATCGTGCTTCTTTATATAGTCTCAGTTTAGCTTCAATCATGGCTCTTTATATAGTTTCGGTTTATCTTCAATCGTGGCTCTTTATATAGTCACGGTTTAGCTTTAAGCGTGGCTCTTTATAAAGTCTCAGTTTAGCTTCAATCGTGGTACTTTATAAAGTCTCAGTTTAGCTTCAATCGTGGTTCTTTATAAAGTCTCACTTAAGCTTCAATCGTAGTTCTTTGTATAGCCTCAGTTTAGCTTCAATCGTGCTTCTTTATATAGTCTCAGTTTAGTTTCAATCCTGGTTCATTATGTAGTCTCAGTTTAGCTTCAATCGTGGTTCTTTATATAGTCTCAGTTTAGCTTCAATCGTGCTTCTTTATATAGTCTCAGTTTAGCTTCAATTCTGGTTTTGTATATAGTCTCAGTTTAGCTTCAGTCGTGGTTCTTTATATAGTCTCAGTTTAGCCTCAATCGTGGTTCTTTATATAGTCTCAGTTCAGCTTCAATTGCGGTTATTTATATAGTCTCAGTTTAGCTTCAATCGTGCTTCTTTATATAGTCTCAGTTTAGTTTCAATCCTGGTTCATTATGTAGTCTCAGTTTAGCTTCAATCGTGGTTCTTTATATAGTCTCAGTTTAGCTTCAATCGTGCTTCTTTATAAAGTCTCAGTTTAGCTTCAATCGTGGTTCTTTATAAAGTCTCACTTAAGCTTCAATCGTAGTTCTTTGTATAGCCTCAGTTTAGCTTCAATCGTGCTTCTTTATATAGTCTCAGTTTAGTTTCAATCCTGGTTCATTATGTAGTCTCAGTTTAGCTTCAATCGTGCTTCTTTATATAGTCTCAGTTTAGCTTCAATTCTGGTTTTTTATATAGGCTCAGTTTAGCTTCAATCGTGGTACTTTATAAAGTCTCAGTTTAGCTTCAATCGTGGTTCTTTATAAAGTCTCACTTAAGCTTCAATCGTAGTTCTTTGTATAGCCTCAGTTTAGCTTCAATCGTGCTTCTTTATATAGTCTCAGTTTAGTTTCAATCCTGGTTCATTATATAGTCTCAGTTTAGCTTCAGTCGTGGTTCTTTATATAGTCTCAGTTTAGCCTCAATCATGGTTCTTTATATAGTCTCAGTTCAGCTTCAATTGCGGTTATTTATATAGTCTCAGTTTAGCTTCATTTGTGGTTCTTTATACAGTCACAGATTAGCTTCAGTCGTGGTTCTTTATATAGTCTCAGTTTAGCTTCAATTGTGGTTCTTTGTATAGCCTCAGTTCAGCTTCAATTGCGGTTATTTATATAGTCTCAGTTTAGCTTCATTTGTGGTTCTTTATACAGTCACAGATTAGCTTCAGTCGTGGTTCTTTATATAGTCTCAGTTTAGCTTCAATCGTGGTACTTTATAAAGTCTCAGTTTAGCTTCAATCGTGGTTCTTTATAAAGTCTCACTTAAGCTTCAATCGTAGTTCTTTGTATAGCCTCAGTTTAGCTTCAATCGTGCTTCTTTATATAGTCTCAGTTTAGTTTCAATCCTGGTTCATTATGTAGTCTCAGTTTAGCTTCAATCGTGGTTCTTTATATAGTCTCAGTTTAGCTTCAATCGTGCTTCTTTATATAGTCTCAGTTTAGCTTCAATTCTGGTTTTTTATATAGTCTCAGTTTAGCTTCAGTCGTGGTTCTTTATATAGTCTCAGTTTAGCCTCAATCGTGGTTCTTTATATAGTCTCAGTTCAGCTTCAATTGCGGTTATTTATATAGTCTCAGTTTAGCTTCAATCGTGCTTCTTTATATAGTCTCAGTTTAGTTTCAATCCTGGTTCATTATGTAGTCTCAGTTTAGCTTCAATCGTGGTTCTTTATATAGTCTCAGTTTAGCTTCAATCGTGCTTCTTTATAAAGTCTCAGTTTAGCTTCAATCGTGGTTCTTTATAAAGTCTCACTTAAGCTTCAATCGTAGTTCTTTGTATAGCCTCAGTTTAGCTTCAATCGTGCTTCCTTATATAGTCTCAGTTTAGCTTCGTTCGTGGTTCCTTATATAGTCTCAGTTTAGCTTCAATCGTGGTTCTTTATATAGTCTCAGTTTAGCTTCAACCGTGGTTCTTTATAAAGTCTCAGTTTAGCTTCAATTCTGGTTCTTTTTATAGCCTCTATTTAGTCTCAATCGTGGTTCTTTATATAGTCTCAGTTTTGCTTAAATCGTGGTTCTTTATATAGTCTCAGTTTAGCTTCAATCGTGGTTCTTTATATAATCTCAGTTTAGCTTCAATCGTGGTTCCTTATATAGTCTCAGTTTAGCTTCAATTATTGTTCTTTACATAGTCTCGGTTTAGCTTCAGTCGTGGTTCTTTATATAGTCTCAGTTTTGCTTCAATCGTGGTTCTTTATATAGTCTAAGTTTAGCTTTAATCAGGGTTCTTTGTCTCAGTTTAGCTTCAATCGTGGTAGTGCTCACAGAAGTGCTTCAAATTCTAACTCTTGTTTATAAAATGAACTGGAATTTTAAAAAAGCGTTTGGCGGGGCTTATGGAGTATTATTGAAAATATATGAGATATAGGGTGTCACATAAACGTCACAAACCGTTTTTCTTATTTGTTTTTTTATTTACACTAAACTTGTTACTTTTTGCAAAAAGAAACGTTAAAAGGAAAACAAAAATAAAAAACAAAACAGAAAAAAGCACAAAGGCCATACTATAACAATTTCCTTTTATTTTTGTATTTTTTTCACATTTCCAGGCTCAATACGATCCTTATTGTACGGCTGGTGTAAAAAAAATTCTATATCCTCCATAGACTCGCCCTTTTAACAAGACAATGAATACAAGTATGAAGAAGACATTGACGACGACGACGACGACGATGATGGCGATGATGATGATGACATTGGGTGTCATGCTGTGGTAAAATTGTGTGAAATTGCCAAACCATTAATATCTCATCATTACATTGTTTTGTGTTGTGAGACGACTAGGAAGACTATGAAGACAATGATTATAATGCAGAGGTAGTTTTTATTTTCATATGATTTTTTGTACTTTTATATTTTTGCCTTTTTAGTGTAGCATCTCCTGCTCCGCTTACAAGATCTCTTGCTGTGTTGTAATAAAAGAAAACACAGTTTGGTTTTAATTTTCAGCTGAATTCTTTAAGTATTTAATTTCTAGGTTTCCTCTCTTTGCAGCAGCAATGTGCAGTTTAACGCTTTGGCCATTATCTATGGAATTTGGATTTGCCTCTAATGCTTACGGGAAAGCAACATGCAGCGTAATGTATTTATCGTTATTAATAAATGGTTAGAGTATTTAATTCTTTTTTCTTAATTTTTTTGCAATTTCAAGGATAATTGTATTAACCATAAAGAGTAATAAAGAGGAAATAATTGGTAACGAATTTCCTTTAAGGATTTCACAGTGTTTAGTAGTATTGCTTAAAATGTAGAAGAATTTTATTTTTAAATTAAATTGCAAATTTGCTTGTGTAGTTCTTATGTTTTTTTTCTTTGCTTTTTATGCAGAACAAAAAAAGGAAGCAGATGTAAATGAAAAATTAAATTTTAATTTGAGCATGTTTTTAAGGGTGGCAGGCAGGCACAAAGTGGCAGCATGCAACGAATGAGCGCAAGAACGTACGAACGGTGTTAAAGGGAACAAATTGTAATTATGTCAAATTGGTCAAAGAGCAGCATGGTAATTGCAATAATCCTTGAAAATATGTTTAAGTAATTTAAATTTTTAAATAGTTATTGAGGGCTGTGTTATAGGAAATGCAATTTAAGAAAAGGAAATCTAAAGGAGCAACAAAGAAATTTTATGCAGATTAAGGCAATCAGCTGTTTTAAATTTTAATGAATACAATTGGCGCTGCAAATTGCGCCTTTTTGCCAAATATGTGAAGAAGTTATGATATGAAAGAGGGTCATGTAACTTATTAGATGAGAGGCTGACGGTAGCCTAAATCATTGTACTAAAGCCAGAGGACAATGTAATTTATGTGCATGTCTGTTTAGGCATGGTCCTAATTAAATCAAAGGTTTTAGTTCTGTTTCATGTGTGATATAAGAAAGCCAGTTTGGATTTATAAGATTCAATGGAGTATTCTTGATTGCCGATTGGCAATTATCGAAAAAGTGTTTTATATGGGTTTACATGAAGCGAAATAAACGCCCTCAAATGGCTTAACAACTTTGAAACCTTCTCTAAAATTATTTTCGTATCAAACGATTTCTCGAGTATGTTTTAGAAGATAATTTTCTGAAAACTTGCGAAATAATATAGAAAAAAACCAATTAAATTTATTTAGGCGCATGACTTAAAAAATGCGGATTTTTTTTTTTTAATTTTTAGCTTTTATTTTAAAACATTTGGTCAACAAAAATTTATACAAAGTGTTGGCCATTGTTAGCTATGATATTTTCCAGTCTTTCTAGCAACATATGGATTCACAGCCAACAGAACTGCTCATCTTTTGAGTCCAAGAACAAATCAAACCAGTTTCGGATACTATTTTCTGAAGTGTATTTCAGAAGGAGCGTTCTGCATCGATCAAAACAAATAGCAGTCGGACGTGGCACGATTTTGAATATAAAGCGGTTGAGGCAAAACTTTTTAAATACTTCATTCTAAATACTTTTTAACTGGTATTGCGTAATGTGACCGATCGTTATCATGATGGAACATTACGGTTTCATGTCTGGCCGCATATTCTGGGCGTTTTTCGGTCTATACTGTAGCACCATGGAAATTTGGCTTTATTGTCGATTCGGCTGGTTGGCGGGGCTACATGTATGATCTGTTATGCTTTTGGTTATCATAATTGATCCATTTTTTATCGCAAGTAATGATTCGGTGCAAAAATGATTTTCATTTATAGCGTTCAAACATAATTTCAAATATGCAAAATCGCCTTTCAAGGTCTCTCTGCTTCAGTACGTATGGTACCCCATTTTTCTGCTTTTGGATGAATCCTGATGCTCGCAAACATTTTGAAATTGCTGCTTTAGTAGCCCCGAATGATCTTGCAAGTTCTTGGTAAGTTTTACAACAAACTTCATTGAGTAATGCCTCCAATTCTTGGTCTTCAAATTTTTTTGGCTAGCCTGAGCGATATTTGTCTTCCTTGTCAAAATCACCACTTCTTAACCGAACAATCCATCTCTCATAGGTTGGAACTGATGGAACACATTCATCGCAAATTTTGGCAAGCAAGCGATGTGCTTCACCGGCACTTTTTTTCAAAAATAAAGAAGAAAAGCAAAACTTTCCTCATATGACCCTTTGTTGGCACAAAAATTTTACATTTTCCTATAACCCCCTGTCTATACTTGACAAATATTTATAATAACAATTACTGACGTTTGTTTTCAAGACAAAGTTGTTTGAGCAAGAACACTAACAATTTTGTAATAACGAAGCAAAAATACTAATTAATGTGGACTATAATACCTGATAATTTTTTATTTTCACAACTATTTTGACGTTTATCATGGTGAAAATTTATCAGGTATAGAATAAATAACACGAGAATAAATAACTGATATGTATCTTCAAAATGACATATAAGTTATTAAAAACAAAAATAGGGATCAAAAGATATGCCATCTATTGTAAATCATGAATTTGTAAGTCATACACCCAATATAAATGAACATTTCCGTATTGCTTTAAAAAAAAGAGTTATAGCACTAAAATGGAATAGTGCTTTACTAACCATCTGTTTCACCTACTGATTCTAAAGATACCGAGATGGATCATTAGCAAATATAAGCTTTCGTACGTTGAGAAAACAAGTACGTAGTAGCAACCGAATTTTGTTGCCAATCGAATGATTCTGCCTTGGAGAGCATATGTTACAGTTGAGGCTGCAAAAGTTTTGTTGCCTCAACCGAAATTCTTCCTTATTAACAGGTTTTCTGTTGCTGGAACCGAAAAATTCTATCTGAGCAACATTCGATTGACAACAAATTCGGTTGTCACTATGTATCGGTTCTCTGTATATAAAATATAAATTGTTGTTTTTAAAATAAAAATTGAATATTTCATAAATTTATTATTTTCTTGTTCCTATTTTGTAAGATCTTTATAAAAATATATATAAAAATAAAAATATATATAAAAACAAGTAAGAAAGTATGGTCGGTCAAGCCCGACCATATAATACCCTACACTTAGTAAATGAACAAAAACATTTTTCTTTCAAAATTTCAACAATTTATATTCGTGAGTGATTATAGGAAGTGGGCCTTATATGGGAGCTATGACAAATTACTGACCGATCACCATGAAATTCGGGCATGTGAATAATGTATGTTATTTATGTTGCATTTTATGTGTAAACCAACATTTTTAGGAGATTTATGCTCGTTAAAGTGATTATCGGAAGTAGGCCTTATATGGGAGCTATGACTAATTATGGACCGATCATAATAAAATTTGGTGGCATGAATTTAGTATATATAAAACTTATTTGGAGAAAATTTGTGTAGATACCTATATAAATTAAACATTTATGACCGATAAAGTCCAAATTCGGGAGGACATTTGTATGGGGGCTAGGTGAAATAATGGACCGATTTCAGCCAGTTTCAATAGGCTTCGTCCTTGGGCCAAACAAATTATATGTACCAAATTTTATCGAAATATCTCCAAAATTGCGACCTGTACTCTGCGCACAATGTTTACATGGAGAGCCAGCTAGCCAGCCAGCCAGCCAGCCAGCCAGCCAGACGGACGGACATCGTTTAACCGACTCAGAAAGTGATTCTAAGTCGATCGGTATACTTTAAGGTGGGTGTTAGACTAGATTTTTGGGGGTTACAAACATCTGCACAAATCCATTATACCCTCCCCACTATGGTGGTGTAGCTTATAATAACATGTTCTACTTTCTTCAAATGTCGCTTATTAAAGCTTTCACACTGGCTCCCAACTAAGCATTAAATTGCTTGAATGTTAAAAACTTTAATGCATTTGGAGTATTTTTGATGTAATTTTATAATGGAAATTTAATAAAATTATCTCAAACAAATTTAATAAAAACCATTACAACCTATAACATGTGTATTAAATAAATGTTTAAAATGCACAGCCAAGAGCAAAAATATGGTTACAAATAATGGAAATTCGTTGAAAAAATGTAATTATACTACTTTAATATACGTTTAGTGTTCCGGAAGTTCTTCCTTAAGTAAACAAATTTCGTTAAGACCTTCAAACGGAAGACAGTAGACTTAGTATTACAAAAAGACAGTTTTAGAATCTGAGTTAAAGATAGCAGTATGACGATTCTTAGCGACTAAAGCACCCTCTTTCTCTTCCATTCACCATGCAGAAATGTATGGTTCGATATCATATCGCACAATCAGTCTATGGCTCTAGGTATCGCAAAGTTTTCCTCCGATTCTCTTCAATCAAAGCTTGTCATGAACTATTTTGAAGTATTGGGTGTATAACTTAAAAATAGGGGATTCATAACAGATGGCGTACATTTTGAACGCGGGTTTTGTCATTAATGACTTATATGTCACTAAACAAGTGCTTTGAAAATCATAGGGAGCTAATCACTCAGCAATTTCAAAACTTTTGCTACCTGCAGAATTCATCCAAAAGCAGGAAAATTTGGTATCGTACGAATTGAAGCTGAGAGACCTGGAAAGACAATTTGGTATGTCTGAAATGATGCTTGAACGCTATAAAATAAAATCATTTGTGCACCGAATCATTACATGCGATGAAAAATGGATCCATAACGTATGTGAAGCCCGACTAACCAGCCGAATCGACACCAAAGCCAAGTATCCATGGCACAAAGTAATTGTCTGTGTATGGTGGGACCAAATAGTGCTATCGAGTATGATATCCTTTATATTTTATAAACTAAGGCTATTATCGATATGGCTTTCCGTACACCTTAAATATTCCTCACATTTCAGCCAGCAATAAACGACGTGTTCGGCATCTTCTTTATATAGCCTCAGTTTTTAATGCCACGCAAATATTTAAGCTTCTCATAGTATTTTCATTCTGACACAATTTGTATGAAAACTTGAAAATGCAAACCTAACCTCGACCTAGGAAAACTCACAACAACTAAAACAACCACACGTCAATTTTTTTCCCAACCACAGATTAAATTTCCTAACCGCATTTACAAAACCACATAAAACAATTTGCATTTAAAAATCATTTAATCATTAAACTTTTAAGGTTTCATTCATAACTTCGCTAAAAAATGGTTTCGTTTTCCATGAAACATAAATATTTATTTGCTAATTTCCCACACATAAATGTTAAATGTTTTTATTATAACAAAAAACTCATCGTAAACCAACAAAAATTTAACTAAAGCAACCAGCCAAACCAATTTCTAACCAAATAGTTTGTAATACAAAAGCCACACATTATATACTACATGCACATCAGTATGTGGAAGAAAAGTTAAAAGCTAAAATGAAAACAGAATTAAATAATAAAATTGAAAAATTCTGTTGTTCGTAGTTACAAACAAACAATTAATATGAACACACAGTAAACACGCAATCTACGCGTTTCATTACAAACAAATAAACAAAATAGTTAGAGACAGACAAACTACCAAACAATCCAGCGACGGACTAAACTTTCAACCAACCAACCATCCATGCGTGTATTAAATATCAACACAAGCCTGAACTTTGCCACTACTACAGCTATATGTATCCACTAACACTAAAATTATAAAAATGTTTTTGGCCAAAATTCAGATTGTACACATTCATGCACATGTTCAGCTACATATAGCTGAAAAAGCCTGCCAGCTTGAGCTGCTCTGCTTTTATTGTTAATACCCACCTGGCAGTCATGGATCTGAAATAAGGCCTACAAATAAGATGAAGGAAGTTTAAGCAGAAGAAAATTATGTTGAATACAGAGAGATTAAATTGGTCACTCTACATTGGTTTTTAAATGGTCATACTGGATTAACATTTTCGTCTAGACTATGACTAGACTATGACTAGACTATGACTAGACTATGACTAGACTATGACTAGACTATGACTAGACTATGACTAGACTATGACTAGACTATGACTAGACTATGACTAGACTATGACTAGACTATGACTAGACTATGACTAGACTATGACTAGACTATGACTAGACTATGACTAGACTATGACTAGACTATGACTAGACTATGACTAGACTATGACTAGACTATGACTAGACTATGACTAGACTATGACTAGACTATGACTAGACTATGACTAGACTATGACTAGACTATGACTAGACTATGACTAGACTATGACTAGACTATGACTAGACTATGACTAGACTATGACTAGACTATGACTAGACTATGACTAGACTATGACTAGACTATGACTAGACTATGACTAGACTATGACTAGACTATGACTAGACTATGACTAGACTATGACTAGACTATGACTAGACTATGACTAGACTATGACTAGACTATGACTAGACTATGACTAGACTATGACTAGACTATGACTAGACTATGACTAGACTATGACTAGACTATGACTAGACTATGACTAGACTATGACTAGACTATGACTAGACTATGACTAGACTATGACTAGACTATGACTAGACTATGACTAGACTATGACTAGACTATGACTAGACTATGACTAGACTATGACTAGACTATGACTAGACTATGACTAGACTATGACTAGACTATGACTAGACTATGACTAGACTATGACTAGACTATGACTAGACTATGACTAGACTATGACTAGACTATGACTAGACTATGACTAGACTATGACTAGACTATGACTAGACTATGACTAGACTATGACTAGACTATGACTAGACTATGACTAGACTATGACTAGACTATGACTAGACTATGACTAGACTATGACTAGACTATGACTAGACTATGACTAGACTATGACTAGACTATGACTAGACTATGACTAGACTATGACTAGACTATGACTAGACTATGACTAGACTATGACTAGACTATGACTAGACTATGACTAGACTATGACTAGACTATGACTAGACTATGACTAGACTATGACTAGACTATGACTAGACTATGACTAGACTATGACTAGACTATGACTAGACTATGACTAGACTATGACTAGACTATGACTAGACTATGACTAGACTATGACTAGACTATGACTAGACTATGACTAGACTATGACTAGACTATGACTAGACTATGACTAGACTATGACTAGACTATGACTAGACTATGACTAGACTATGACTAGACTATGACTAGACTATGACTAGACTATGACTAGACTATGACTAGACTATGACTAGACTATGACTAGACTATGACTAGACTATGACTAGACTATGACTAGACTATGACTAGACTATGACTAGACTATGACTAGACTATGACTAGACTATGACTAGACTATGACTAGACTATGACTAGACTATGACTAGACTATGACTAGACTATGACTAGACTATGACTAGACTATGACTAGACTATGACTAGACTATGACTAGACTATGACTAGACTATGACTAGACTATGACTAGACTATGACTAGACTATGACTAGACTATGACTAGACTATGACTAGACTATGACTAGACTATGACTAGACTATGACTAGACTATGACTAGACTATGACTAGACTATGACTAGACTATGACTAGACTATGACTAGACTATGACTAGACTATGACTAGACTATGACTAGACTATGACTAGACTATGACTAGACTATGACTAGACTATGACTAGACTATGACTAGACTATGACTAGACTATGACTAGACTATGACTAGACTATGACTAGACTATGACTAGACTATGACTAGACTATGACTAGACTATGACTAGACTATGACTAGACTATGACTAGACTATGACTAGACTATGACTAGACTATGACTAGACTATGACTAGACTATGACTAGACTATGACTAGACTATGACTAGACTATGACTAGACTATGACTAGACTATGACTAGACTATGACTAGACTATGACTAGACTATGACTAGACTATGACTAGACTATGACTAGACTATGACTAGACTATGACTAGACTATGACTAGACTATGACTAGACTATGACTAGACTATGACTAGACTATGACTAGACTATGACTAGACTATGACTAGACTATGACTAGACTATGACTAGACTATGACTAGACTATGACTAGACTATGACTAGACTATGACTAGACTATGACTAGACTATGACTAGACTATGACTAGACTATGACTAGACTATGACTAGACTATGACTAGACTATGACTAGACTATGACTAGACTATGACTAGACTATGACTAGACTATGACTAGACTATGACTAGACTATGACTAGACTATGACTAGACTATGACTAGACTATGACTAGACTATGACTAGACTATGACTAGACTATGACTAGACTATGACTAGACTATGACTAGACTATGACTAGACTATGACTAGACTATGACTAGACTATGACTAGACTATGACTAGACTATGACTAGACTATGACTAGACTATGACTAGACTATGACTAGACTATGACTAGACTATGACTAGACTATGACTAGACTATGACTAGACTATGACTAGACTATGACTAGACTATGACTAGACTATGACTAGACTATGACTAGACTATGACTAGACTATGACTAGACTATGACTAGACTATGACTAGACTATGACTAGACTATGACTAGACTATGACTAGACTATGACTAGACTATGACTAGACTATGACTAGACTATGACTAGACTATGACTAGACTATGACTAGACTATGACTAGACTATGACTAGACTATGACTAGACTATGACTAGACTATGACTAGACTATGACTAGACTATGACTAGACTATGACTAGACTATGACTAGACTATGACTAGACTATGACTAGACTATGACTAGACTATGACTAGACTATGACTAGACTATGACTAGACTATGACTAGACTATGACTAGACTATGACTAGACTATGACTAGACTATGACTAGACTATGACTAGACTATGACTAGACTATGACTAGACTATGACTAGACTATGACTAGACTATGACTAGACTATGACTAGACTATGACTAGACTATGACTAGACTATGACTAGACTATGACTAGACTATGACTAGACTATGACTAGACTATGACTAGACTATGACTAGACTATGACTAGACTATGACTAGACTATGACTAGACTATGACTAGACTATGACTAGACTATGACTAGACTATGACTAGACTATGACTAGACTATGACTAGACTATGACTAGACTATGACTAGACTATGACTAGACTATGACTAGACTATGACTAGACTATGACTAGACTATGACTAGACTATGACTAGACTATGACTAGACTATGACTAGACTATGACTAGACTATGACTAGACTATGACTAGACTATGACTAGACTATGACTAGACTATGACTAGACTATGACTAGACTATGACTAGACTATGACTAGACTATGACTAGACTATGACTAGACTATGACTAGACTATGACTAGACTATGACTAGACTATGACTAGACTATGACTAGACTATGACTAGACTATGACTAGACTATGACTAGACTATGACTAGACTATGACTAGACTATGACTAGACTATGACTAGACTATGACTAGACTATGACTAGACTATGACTAGACTATGACTAGACTATGACTAGACTATGACTAGACTATGACTAGACTATGACTAGACTATGACTAGACTATGACTAGACTATGACTAGACTATGACTAGACTATGACTAGACTATGACTAGACTATGACTAGACTATGACTAGACTATGACTAGACTATGACTAGACTATGACTAGACTATGACTAGACTATGACTAGACTATGACTAGACTATGACTAGACTATGACTAGACTATGACTAGACTATGACTAGACTATGACTAGACTATGACTAGACTATGACTAGACTATGACTAGACTATGACTAGACTATGACTAGACTATGACTAGACTATGACTAGACTATGACTAGACTATGACTAGACTATGACTAGACTATGACTAGACTATGACTAGACTATGACTAGACTATGACTAGACTATGACTAGACTATGACTAGACTATGACTAGAAGCGTTCGTTTTAGTATTGTTTTTACTTTGTATTACAAACGTTACGACAAAATCAAACTACTTCTCATTTTAATAGACATCATCTACATGCATTGTTGCATGAGGAAATTGTTAACATATTAAAATTAAAAATAACACATGAAAAGGTTTGTTTGTTTCTTTCTGTGTTTTATGGAAAAAAAAAGAAAATAAGAAAAATAAAACATACACAAATTTAAAGAAATTTCATGCTGCAATGAATTAAAATACATACTATACAAGTACAAAAGTATTTTTTTTATGCAGTGTTCTACAGCTATATGCTAGAAGCTGCTGCTACAGCAGTACAAGATACGTATACAAGGTGTACAGGAACATATTGTGTCATAAAAAGGCAAAAAAATAATAAAAAAAATAATTTACAACTACAAATGAATTTAACAAAAGAATAATTTTCTTTTAATAAAAAACAAACGAACAACTCAGACTATATGACTGTCAGATAGTCTGATAGATAGAGAGAGGTTGTGCCAGCACAAGGGCAGGGGTAGTGGTTGTTGGTTAATCATTGTCATATGAGTAGTACATGTAGTACAAAGTGAAACATCATTTCAAAAGCTTTAGTTATAAAAGGGAGCTGTAAAGAGGAAGTTGTAGTTTTCTTTATGTCAAAAAAAAGGTTCAAAAGAATTGGAGTTGGTTGTTGATGTTATAAAGATAATGATGATGTTTGTATTATTGTTAAGTTTTTTTATATTATATAGAGAATCTTTTCTAAGTTTACCATTTAAATTTAGTTTGTTTTATAAATATGATATGTTTTGTTAAAATCTTTATGTTTACCAACAACTATAAAAGAAATAAAATAGAAGTGGTTAGTTTTTACAATTTTTTATGAACAAATAAAATTATAATAGGAAGCCTTAGTTGCAAAGTTTTAAAAAGTTTTGTTGCAAAGTGTAGAAGAGTACTTACTAGAAAATAAACTAGATATCAAGCAAATTTTAGAAAATTCTAACCACCCAGCTGGAAATTTCAGGCCAGTGGTGACCCCTTTAAATTTGTCATACATTTTATATGAGACATTAAAATGTTCAGTGTAATAATATAATTAATTTTATAAAATAATAATCTGCTGTCTGATTTTAAAATCTGTATAACAAGAGAAATTGCTTGAAAATTCTTACATTTCCTTACAATTTTTTGCTATCTTATTTCGAGAACCATTAAGTGATTTATTGTTTTAGCAAGACGACGTGAGTTTTCTCCCATAGAGCTGTATGATTACAAAAATGCCTGGTTTCAAAACACCATTTCTAAAGGGTTTGTTTCTCATAAACAACATTTATCAATTTGTAACTATAAAGTGTAGCTTCAATAATATTTACTAATGAATAACTGTTGAATAATTGTTTGTCTCATTTTGTGTTATTTCAGCAAATATTTGCTAAACATTGATCTATATTTATTTGGATTTTTAATGTTTGCTGCTTATCAGCTTTAACATATTTAGATCACCAACTCATTTTCTGGACGCTGTAATTAGAGCATTTGAAAGTGATCTGAAAAATGTTATACATGTACTCAATCCTAAGTGTTTACATGTTTAATTAACACAGATCAAAGGAGTTGTTTTGAATAACAATTGTTTTGGTCATTAAAATTAATGAGGTTAGGTTTATAATTAGGGCAGTGAATAACATTGGGCTTTAAAATAGATGACGTATCTTTTGAACATGGTTTTCGTTTTCAACAACTTATATGACATTTTGATTTGTACATATTTGCCATTTAATATCACTTAGTTATCGAGCATCATAGTGTAAAAAACAAAGTTTATTTTTGCTTCGAAAATGTCGAATTTTTGGCCATCAAAGCATCAGATGCGGGAAGTTTTACTTTACATCTTTAATTTAAAATAATAAAGTGCCGCTGAAGCACACGGATTAACTAACAAAGCTTAAGGTGAATGTGTTTTATTGGCCTCAACGTTCGAGAGATGATCTGTGTGGTTCAAAAGTGATGATTTTGACACGGAAGGCAAAGATCTCTCAGGCCAGCCAAAAATGTTTGATGAATAAGAATTAGAGGCATTACGCCAGAAGATCGGTATCTCGGGAGTTATTGGAGATATCGTAACGAAATTTTACAAGATTGGAGCTGAAGTGTTGTCTAGTTGATTTACAGTTGTTTGGCATCGTAGGCAGAACGGTGGACAATGAGTGGCTCCTCAAAAATCATCACCTCGGGTAGCACATTTTTTTTAAAAATCGCCAAAAATTCAATTATGATCCTAATGAGAATATATATAAAAAATACGCTTATATGTGTATTTTGTTTTTTTTAGTTCAAGACATATGCAGGTTTATTAATTTTGCTTTAAATTTTGCTCCATCTTTTTTTCACTTTTTAGATATGGAGACTCTATGGAGGGTTGAGTTTCTTTTGCTTAAATATCAGCTGTATTTACGATACACTTCTGAATAAAATAAAAAACTGATAACAGTTATTTCATCCCTATAAAAACTTACACGCATCCAAATTTGGATCAAGTAAAAAGGGCCCTATTTTTACGTTTTTTTCAATAAAAGTTCCTATATTTTCTTTTATAGAAAAAAATATTGTTCTTGACTATATACAATTTGTATATGCTCCAGAAAAATAATTTAATGCAAAAGCTTGTCGAATAAATTTTGACTCTCGTAAGTGGACATAGCCTTCCACAGCCCAATATAAACTTTTTTGTCAATTTTGAAAAAAGATTTTGGTTTGAGTAAAAAAATTCTACAAACACAAAACACTGATCCCCAAAGAAGCTCCTTTTTGAAGAGCCTCATATATTACTGAAATAAATACAAAGTCTTTTTACTATGGCACGGTAAAGAACGTCACAGAGGGACCTTTGTAAAATAATTCAGTTTTTGGAACACATTTTCCCTGTTTTAGGAATTTTGTTCTAGAAGAACAAAGAATGTCAACAATTATAACGCTATTAATTTAAGGATATATAGATCTATATTAGTTCAAAATTTAGTTATAATATCTTTTACCGTTAAAATTTTACATTAATTCAAACTTTATATTTATCTTCATGGAAAATCAACATTTTACAATATTTTGACTTTTTAAGAAGAATGACGTCCTAAAAAATTATAAAATTATTTAACTTTACTAAAATATTAATCCTCAAGTACTACGAATTTTAACCGTATCAAACACTTATACAAGCAGTTCAAATTTATTGTTCAGAAGCTGCACAAACCTTGCCCTTTAAAAAATTTTAACGTTTTTTCATATAATGCATGCAAAATGTGAATACTTACTTATATTATGTAACTTAATTCAAACATAAACTAACTTAAAAAAGTTGGTATATCATTAAATTTACGATTTCTTATTTAAGGGAATAATTCATTAAAATAAAAATGGTTATATCAACAACAATCGGGAAAAAGTGAAAGAAGAAATGAGTTAAATCCTAACAAAAAGTTTGTTAAACAACATTGGTATACCACTAAATACCAACAAAATTTAAAAACTTTTTAGATTTCTAAAAACTACACTTAATTACCTATTCACTGATATATAACAGTTATTTATTTAGCTTTATTTCAACTTAATTTTATAAGAAAAATTTTCAAATAAAATTTCAAAATAAACAAATTTTTTTCTAGGCTATAAACCATTACAACACTCAAAATAATAAAAAAAAAATCATATATTTCTAAAAACTAGACGTAATTACCTATCCATTGATATATAACACTTTATAGTTTGATTTAGTTTACTTTAAAATATTCCCTGTTAAAGTAAGCCTACTAAAAATTTTAGTTTCACTTTTAGCACAGTGCTTACTATGCACTTCTCATTTTTTCATGGGACATATGTAAATGTACAAAATAAGTTTCTACTTCGTTGTGATTGGCTAAAAATTATTAGTTTTAGCTTAAGTACTTTTTTGTTGACCTAGTTTTAACTTTTTTGTGACCAATACAACGTTATTAAAATAGTAACTGTTAGGTTCATAGAATTGGTATAATTGTCAAGAAAGGAAAAAAATCGAAAATTTTACAAAAAAAAAAATTTTCATCAAAAATTAAATTTTCACGAAAATAAAAAAAAAAAATTTTAAATTCTAGAATTATATTAAAAAAACGCTTATTTGCAAAAAAAAATCGTCAATATTTCAAAATTAAATTTTTGAACAAAAAAAATTTTATTAAGAATCAAAAAACAAGAAAATAATCGCTTATTTGAAAAATGAATAAACGCCAATATCCAAAAAAAAACAGCTATTTTACAAAAAAAAATCGCCAAAATTTAAATTTCAGAAAATCAAAAAAAGTTCATTGAAAATTTTAAAAAACGCTTTTTTGAAAAAAAAAAACGCAAATTTTTCCAAAAATCGCAACTTTTACCAAAATTTTATTTTTAACCAAAAAATTTTAAATTTTATTAAAAATCAAAAAAATAATTGGTTATTTGAAAATTTAATAAACGCCAATATCACAAACAAAAACTGCTATTTTACAAAAAAAATCGCCAAAACTAAAATATCAGAAAATCAAAAAAATTTCATTAAAAATTTAAAAAAACGCTTATTTGAAAAAAATCGCCAATTTTTTCAAAAATCGCTACTTTTACCAAAATTTAATTTTTAACCAAAAAATTTTGAATTTTATTAAAAATCCAAAAACAAAAAATAAGGAAAAAAATCACTAAATAAAATGTTTACAAAAAATTTTGCAAATTTAATTTTAAATCTTAAAATTATTTCTTATTTAAATATTTTAGTAAGTTTCATATAAAAATCGCTACTTTCACCAAAATTTAATTTTTAACAAAAAAATTTCGAATTTTATTTTAAATAAAAAAACAAAAAAATAATCGCCTATTTGAAAAATGAGTAAACGCCAATATCGCACATAAAACAAGCTATTTTACAAAAAAAAATCGCCAAAATTAAAACTTCAGAAAATCAAAAAAATTTCATTGAAAATTTAAGAAAGCGCTTATTTGGAAAAAAAATCGCAAATTTATTTCAAAAATCGCTATTTTTACCAAAATTTAATTTTTAACCAAAAAAGTTTTAAATTTTATTAAAAATGAAAGAAATAATTGGTTATTTGAAAAATAAAGAAACGCCAATATCACAAACAAAAACAGCTATTTTACATAAAAAAAAAATAGCCAAAATTAAAATTTCAGAAAATCAAAAAATTTCATAGAAAATTTTAGAAAACGCTTACTTAAAAAAAAAAATCGCCAATTTTTCTAAAAATCGCTACTTTTACCAAAATTTAATTTTTTAACCAAAAAATTTCAAAATATATTAAAAATCCAAAAACAAAAAAATAAGGAAAAAAAAATCACTAAAATAAAATTTTCACAAAAAATTTTGCAAATTTTATTTCAAATCTTAAAATTATATTAAAATAATTTCTTATTTAAATATATCAAAATATCACAAATTTCACCAAAAACTCGTAAGTTTCACATAAAAATATCTAAAATTATAGTAATTTAAAGAAAAACGCTTATTTCAATAAACTAAATAAGTAAAACCCTATAAAGACGCCAATTTCAGAAAAATACATTACAATAACCAGTATTCCATTTACTCAAAAAATGTCACAAATTTAACTGAAAAATGTAGTTTTACAAAAATTTTCGAAATTCATTAAACATCCTTACATAAAATTATTATTATTAAAAAAGCGCAACTATGAGAAAAAATAACCCATTTAACTAATTTCACCAAAAAACACTATTAAAAAATTATTTAAAAATCACTAACTCCAAAAAATCGTCAATTTGAAAAAAGAATTCCATTTTTAAAAATTCTACTTAAAATCCTGACATTTCATTAATTATCTTTAAAAATCTTGGATGTAATATGATCATAAAAGCTTACTGAAAATCTTGGATAAAGATTTAAGATTTCAAAGGTGGTATGTGTATATGCTGGCAGACAACTGTTGAAGTATCACACGGGAGTGTCCTAAGGACCTCCATCGTAGAAAATCTAAAAGGAGAAGCTTCTAACTTGTAAAATAATTCAATAAAATGTTATAAAATCGTTTTTTTATCCATGCAATTTCTCGACGACAGTTAGAAACTGGGTATTTAATATATTGGTTGTATGACTTAAAAATGCGGGATTTTTTTTTAAATTTTTAGCTTTTATTTGAAACGCCTATACAATATAAATTTATTCAAAATATTGGCCGTTATTAGCTACGATCTTTTATATCTGGCAATAAATGGATAACGAGCCAAAAAACTGCTCATCTTTTGAAGCTAAGAAGGAATCGAGCCAATATCGGATACTCTGTTCGAAAGTGAAGTATATCCCGGTCTAGACTATAAAGGGGGTGAGCCAAAACTTCCCAACCCCTTCTTTTTAAATACTTTCTAACAGGTATTGCAACATATTGCCTAGCGTTGTCATGATGGAATATCGTTTCAAAGGAATCAGTTGCAGGTTCCCACTGATGGTTTGGTCAGACTTCGGCAGCTCATAATAGATAGGACACTTTTTCTCAACCAAATACAGATAATACAATTAGATCCATGGATGTTTGGCTTTGGTTTCGATTCGGCTGGTTGGCCTGACTTCACATACGATCTCTTACGCTTCGGGTTATTGTAATGGATTCATTGTTAATCGCAAGTAATGATTCAGTGCAAAAACGATTTTGTTTTATAAGTAGCATTCAAGCAGAATTTCAGACAATTCAAGATTTCTCTTCTTTAGTACGTATAGTACCCAATTTCCCTGCTTTCGGATGAATCCTGCTGCTCACAAACGTTTTAAAATTGCTGCTTGACTAATACCTAATGATTTCGCAAGCTCCTGTTGAGTTTTACAAAAAGAGTAATGCAACCAATTCTGGATCTTTAAACTTTTTTGGCTGGTCTGGGTGATTTTTGTCTTCCTTGTCAAAATCATCATAAACCATCTCTTGCACGTTGTAACCGATGGAACAGATTAGCGATAAGCTTTGGTGAGCAATCGGTATGCTTCATTGGTACTTTTTTTCCAATTAAAAAAGTAAAGCAAAAATACCCGCATTTGATTATTCGTTGGTACAAAATTCGACATTTTCGAAGCAAATTGCAGATATGTAGCCTTCAAAATTACATATACGTTATTAAAAACGTAAACCGTGTTCAAAAGATACGCCATCTATAGTAAATACCGAATTTTTAAGTCATATACCCAATACTTAAAATGAGTTTTAGTATTTGAGGCACCAAAATCATTGTAGGTAATATCTTAAGACACATTTTCGATAAAGCTTGACCATAATCGCCTATGGATAGCGAGAAATAGAACATTGTCGACTATATAAACGCTATTGCTCAAATATAGATATTGTCTCATATATAATCGCTGCAGACAAAATGTTAGTTTTGAAGGATATTTTTCTGTGATACAGAGCCAGTGATAAGATGATCAACATTGTCGCATTAGAAGTTTTTTATTTGGTCAATTCAAAAGGTCATATTGCCATAATGTTCTAATATATCACGACTCGGCGGCTCGGCTTAACCGACTCTTAGGCATTCGGCGTTGGTATCTGCTGGTTCGTTACGGTAACACAATATACATAGTATATAAAGCTGTATTATTTTAGGACATTTTTTGCTTGAAAAGCAATAAAAACCATTGTGACAATATGACATGATAAGAGGCCTTGTGAATTGACCACTTCTGTTTGTCTCTTATAATTTCGTGGACAAAAATCTCGTTCGCAAAACGAAGTCGTCAGCGATTTGCTCTAGCTTTTAGTTATTTTGTTAGTCTTGTACCCATTGATGATGAGATGTATAGTTATATACGAAAGGGAATGTAAAAGTATTTTGGCTTACACAGTGCTGAGCAAGCTCAGAAATTTTCGATATATCCGAACATAGTTTTTAAGTTTGTTTTTGTTCTCTTTGCTTTTATTTGAGGACGAAAACTTTGGCTTTAGTTTAAAGTTCACTGAATTCCAGATATATCCAGGTTTAACTGTCTTTATATGATAAACTAGTTTTACAAAACCAGTGTTTAAGCTCTAGTTACACCTTTTGTAAGCTAAATTCGTAGTTATTTAGCTTAAAACCTTTTATAGTAAACAAACCTTAACAAACTCCTGTCTTTCATCCCCTTCCCAAATTTAATCATGTAAAAGCACACTCGTACAGTGTTGCGAAAGTGATTATACAATTTTCGGTATAGCCGAAAATAGCTTTTAAATTTCATTTCTTCTCTTTGCTTTTATTTGAGGCCAGAAACTTTGGCTTTAGTTTAAAGGCCACTGAATTCCAAATATGTTCAGTTTTAATAGTCTTTTTAAGGCAAACTAGTTTTACAAAACCAGCGTTTAAACTTTAGTTAGAAAAATTCATAGCTATTTACATCCTCTTTCTACACCCCCTTCCCAAATTTAATCAAGTAAAAACACTGTATAAAATTTATATTTTTAATAAAATTAATTTTTTATTCTTTTTATTTTTGTTGGTTTTTTTTTAAGAATTTGTTTGTTTGTTGGTTGGTTTTTTTAATTGTTTTGTTTTTTTATAAAATAAAAATAATCACTAACTAAATAATTTACATAAAAATATTTTTACAAAAAATTTTCATTTCATTTAAATTCTATAGGTTTTTTTTATATTATTATAGAAACTTAAAAAACTGAAATAGAACTAAAAACAAATTTAACATTGAATACAATAAATTATGAATTATTTTGTTTGTTTATATTTATTTAAACAGTACAAAAAAAAATAACTTAAATATAAATACAATAGAATTGTGTTTAAAATAAAAAAATTAAATGAAAAAAATGACTTCAGTGCTGGGGTTTTATTATTAATAACTAATTTATACAAGTTTTCTTTTCAAAGATGATAATGATAATGATGATTTTTAGAGATCGTGATTTATATACAAAGGTTCGCGATTGAATGATATTTGTTCTCTTTACTTTTCAGGGCACATACGAAAAATGTATGTTTTTTTAATTTTAGCTTAAACTTAAATCTAGTTCTAGGGTTGTTTTTTTTATATAACTAATTGTCTTTGTTGGTTTGTTTGTTTGTCTTTTTGTGGTTAAATTGGTTCTGTACAGTTCTGGGTTTTTTGTTTGTTGTAGTATTAAGTATAACGATAGTCTGGCATCACAGTATGTTTCCCTTAATACAGGGAAAATCTCTCTCTTTTTTTTAAGCACAAATACTTAAGTTTTGGCGATAATAGCTTAAGGGAGTTTGTGCTAAAGGATATTTTTCCGTTGTGGCTAAATAACGTTTCTTGGGCCTTTTGAAACTACCTGATTCCATCCAAGATCAGTGCTGATAACGCATGGTTTGTGAGTGTGCAGTGGCAGCTGTTTGGTGTGCTTGTTGCTGGCTAGTGCAGTGTTTGCTGGAGCCATGATTGAAGGAACGACGGCCGGTGGTGGAGACTGCCAACATTTGGGGAGGATTTCTCAGGGGCAATGCTGGTGGCACGGGTGGTGGTGTGGGAGTTTTTGTTCTCAGACTGCTGGATTGCTGTTGTTCCACTGGCATAGAGTAGTGGGTATTGCTGTAGATATAATTTGGATCCAATTCACTGGGTGCCACATTGTTGGTGTAATCATGTGAGGTGCCATAGTGCAACGGTTGAGGCTGATAGTTGAGGTTTTGTTGCACTTGCTCTTGATTGACACTGTCATGGACAATAGGCAGGTCAGCATAGGAATAGCAGGAATCACCCACAGCAGCTGTCTGTTGCAAGAAATGAGGCTTGGTGTAGTGGTTTAGTTTCTGAGCTGGAGCTGAGGCAGTTTTCATGTGCATAACAAAGGAGGCGGAATCTTCAATGTTTTTGTTGGCTGCTACTGTTTGTTTGTCTGCCATAATTGTACCAGTGGGCACTTGCAATTGCTGGAAATTCTTTTGATCACCATTAACAGGCAGAGTGCACATGGGTCCATAATGCTGTTGATTGACATGATGGGGTGTATAGGTATTGGGGAAGGTGGAGTGTATGCCCAAACTGCAGGGATGATGTTGATGTCTGGTCATGTAGTCTTCATCACAGAAAGTCTTTTGGTATTCACGTTCTTTGTGGCCCAAAGCAGAGTTACCAAACAAACCACCCTTCAAGTAGTCACGGATCTTGTGGCGGCATCTGTACACAATCAAAGCCAAGGCGGTAATGGTGGCAGCAGTACCCACCAACAAAGCTCCTATTAAGGCTTGTTTACGAGGATCGGTGTGTGAGCAGCCCATAACAGCGGGATTCAAGTTTTTCAATTCCTCACCTCTTAAACGTTCAGGGAATTCACATAATATTTCAGCCACATTATCATTGGTATTGTTTTTGCTGATGAGCAAGTTTCTCAACCACATAACACGGCAATCACAGGCCATAGGATTCTCAGAGATGTCCAAAGTTTGTAAATCTTTCCAGGGGAATAAACCTTCAGCCAAAGTAGTCAAGGCATTGGCCTTTAAGTTGACATATTTCAAATGAGGCAAACCACTTAAGGCTCCTTCTTGTACCTCCATCAGCATTTTGTTCGAGGCCAAATTCAAATATTCCAAATTGGTATTAGAGGCAAAGGCACCATTCATGACACGCTTCAATTTTAGGGCGCCGGTAATTTCCAAACGTTTCAATTGCTTTAAACCAACAAAGGCTCCCTCCAAAATGGCCTCAAAATCGTTTTGGCCCAAGAATAACTCTTCCAAACGTTCCAAATGACTGAGACTCACCGAGGGTATGTGCAATAATCTGTTGTCCGACAAATCCAAAGTACGCAAAGCCTCTAAGCCAAGGAAAGAATCATGCGAAAGATTGCGCAAACCGGCACCTTTTAAATTCAAGCGGCTCAAGCCCTTTAAATCCTGGAAGGCTGCCGAAGGCACGGTGAGCAACGAGTTCATGCCCAAAAACAACTCCGCCAATAAAGGCATGGCTTGGAAGTGTATGGGATCGGGTATGGAGGTCAAGGCATTGTCATCCAAATACAAAATTCTTAATTGGGACAAACCATCAAAAGCCTTGGGATCAATGAAACCAATACGATTCTCACCCAAATTCAATTCCTCTATTTTACCCAAAGCAGCAAAAGTGCCCTGATGCAATTCCGAGATCAAGTTGCCGCGCAAATTCAACACCGTAACAGCAGCCAAACCAATAAAGGTCTTGTTGCTGATCTGACCGATTTTGTTGTACTGCAAGTGAACTTCTTGCAATTTGCGCTGATAGGCAAAGGTCCGTTGGGGTATGTTCATCAAATGATTCGAAGATAAATCCAAGAAAGTCAATTCCGCATAGAATTGTATGGATGAATCAATGGTTTTGATTTTATTGTTCTTGATGACCAAACGTTGTATGGAGGGATTTAGGGCAATGGGCAGGACATCCAAATGACCCTCACCGCACTGTACAATCAAAGTGTTGTCATCACATTGACAGCCGGGAGGACAATTGGCCAAAGCCTCGATGGGCGAGGAGAATAAAGCAATGATGCTTAAAATACTGATGATTTGCAGAAACATAATGGTGTTGTTGGTGATGATGATGAGGAAGTTTTTAAAATTGGTAAATGTAGTTGAATGTTGATTGAATGTTTTAAATAATGATTAAGGTAAGTGTGCTTTTAACAGGCAGTCCAAGATGTTAAAGTTCCATATTCTAAAAGGAGAACAAAACGTAGAAGAAAGGTAAATTAGTTGAAGTTTTTCACAAGAAATAAAATGTTATTTTTTGTAACTAAATTGAATTGTTAAAATGAAAGAAAAATTGTGGCTTGATTATCAGAAAAAAAAAATCGAAATTTTTTATTGAGATTTTTGGTAATATTTTTTTATTTTCACACAAAAATTTTAATTTTTAATATAAATTTTGCCAAGATAAAATTTACAATTCAAATATATTGATTGTAACAATTTTTTTTTTGAATTTTCAATTTCTAGTTTTGCAGTTAGGTTTTTTCAAGAATTTTTTTTGTACCACAATTTTTATTGTAAGTCTTTCTTTTATTTTAACAATTTTTTTGTTTTTCTTTTATGGTTTTTTCTAATTAGTTTTTCACACCCACCTTTAAATCTTGTGGTTTTTGGAAATTTTCTTTTCCAAAGTAACAAATTTCACTTAATGAAAATGTTGTTTGCTGATGAAGAACTTTATTTCAAACACTTTACTTTTTGGTTTAACACTTCTTAGTTGTTGGTTTTTGTTTAACACTATTATAATTTGTTAATAATTTTTAGGTTTTGAATTCAGGTTTTTATAACCGTGAGCGATAATCCAAGTGTTCGCTTTAATCACGGTGGGTTTTTTAGTTTTGTATTGTATATTTGTGTGCTTTATAATTTTCAAGTTGTTTACGTTTTCATAAATGTACGTATTTTTCACAAACTTTTTTCTTTGTAAACATTTGTATCTTTTCTTTAGAGTTATAAAAAATTTCTTGTTTTATTTTCTAGTATACAACCGTACACGATGAAGCAACGAACTACACTGATTTTGTGATGCACTTAACGTTCTTACAATACCTCGGTTGCGAGTAAAATCAATAGAAACTCATAAGAGCGTAACTAAATGAGCTAAAAGAACTCTAAACTATTGTTTACTTTAACCAAAAACACACACAAAACCAGCCACCCTAATAAAGGGTGGGAGCGAGAAACGAGAGTAAGGGAGCAGAAGCAACCTAACAAGAGCATAACAAGAGAGAACGAGTAGGTAAGCAAAATAATAGAGTAATAATAAAACAGGTTTTGTTGCAAATGAGTACACAAACAGTGATAGATTTCTCATTACTATGGCATACAAAAAACGGCAGATGTTTTTTGGTAATCCATTTATTTCATATCTAGATACTTTTAAAGAGAGTAAGAAACTTACAAATTTCAGAGATACATTATTTCTTTTAGCACTAATAATAGAGTAATAAAAGAGTAATATAATAACTGAAATCAGCAATAGATGTCGCTGTAAGTCTCATTTTACTAAAAAAATTATTTTTCCAGAGACATTTTCTTAACACAGAGTGTAATTTTTAGAGTTTGTGGATTGTTTAACAAATTTCTCAATTCATTCTCAATTGCTGTGCCCGGCAGTTGAGGTCAAGGCAGCTGATGTTAAAACGCGCAAGATATATTTTACTGAAAGATTTTATTTGAAAAAAATACGTAAATTTTAGGAAATATAAAAGTTTGCAAAGAAAGAATAACGTAAATATTTTTTGTGAGGAAAATAAAATTAAAAGAAAAACTAATTTTTTGAAATGGATTAATTTATTTTAAATGGAAAACAAGAAAATACTTAAAATTGAGCCAAATATAAACAGTTCCCAAAAAATACTGAAATATTATTAACAAAAGAAGTTATTATACAGAACTTGTTTAAAACAAGAATATTACTGAGAATTACTAAAAAAATTTCAAATGAAGATTTATATTAAAAGTTCTCAAGGAAAAATTATGTTCAAATAAAAGTGCTTGGAAAATATATATAAAAGGAAATCATTGGAAACAATTTCTTAAACTAATCAGCCAAATTCCAAACAAAATATTCGTTTAGAAAATCTTAAAAAAAATGACTAAAAAATATTTGAAAAACTGTGTTTTTTTTGTTCATAAAAAATTTTTAAATATTTAAGACCTTATTCATAATAAATTTTTAAACTTATGAAAGGTTTATAAAACAGAATTTCCATACATAGTTTGTTTTATAACCCTTTGACAAAATTTAAAAAATGATTACGAATAAGGCCTTTATTTTATAATGAATCCGTAAATAGTTTTCAATACACTTTCCTTTGGAAATGTTAAAGAACATGTCTAAAACTAATCTCCAGTTGGAATATTGCAAACAAAATATTTGTTCAGACATAAGAAAACTAATTCCAAACAAAGTATTTGTTTTGCCTGACAAAAGAAGAAATTTTCAAAATAAAAAAAGAAACACTCTATGAATTTATGGTATCTCTAAATTTATTTATCCCACATATGCGATAAAAGATTTCAACCAAATTTAACATAATCCATGTAGGTTTCAATACCTACCTTGTATATAAGATTGGTTGAAATCGGTCAACGCATAAAAGCGTGATGCGGTGACGTACGTAAGGCCAATATCCCCTCCTCTTTTATATTTATATATAAAGAAATACTAATAAACATTTGAAAAACTAAGTGTTTTTTCCAAAAATAATTTCTATGTGAATATTTTATTTAGAATGCATAAAGAGTTTATCATATCAGCTTTTTCAAATCACTTTATTTTTGAAGCAAAATATTTGACTTACATTTCATGAGGAAAATGTTCACAATAACTTTTTTGGAATCAATTTTTTATAAAAATCTGACTAGTACTTTACAAAATATTAATAATTGCAAATTAAGTTTGCTATGGTTTTTGTATTGGAATTTAATACTTTAAAATGCCTTCCGAAAACTACAAAGAACAATTAATATGACGACATTTTCAGTGACGAAAAGGGCAGATGATTTAAAGGAATATCAATTAAATAATTTGTTTATATCTAAAGTGTAAAGTTGTGTCAATTTTTAAGAAATGAAGATAAGAGCTTTGTTGATAATATACCAAATGTGTTCATATATGGAATACTTTTTAATAACATGTTCAATAATACTTACTTGTGTCATGCTTGGAAACTTTCCAGTGGGAAAAATTGCTAAAGCTTCACTTTGTAGGCCTTCTAAAAGACCAACTTACCCATTCTTTAAGATTTGATACATATTCCACTCTGCCTGCTCTCAGAAGACGTTCTAGAAGGGCTTAGATTGTCTTTCTAAGAACCTTCGTACGCATTAAAAACTGCATTGCAAAATCAAACATGCTTGATTTTGCAATTATTCCTATATGTTGTCTCTCCATAGTAAAATTTATTTTGCTCTCTTTATTATAAACCATTTTATGAAAAGAAAAGAAGGAACAAAATCATGAAGTTCGCGTGAAGTAGTTTTTTTATATATAAAACTAAACACGTGATACTTTAAAGTCCATTCTACAGGTTTTATGCTGAATTCATTAAGAATTTTTTTTTTCCAAATAACCCTCTTTAAATGCTTGCTTCAGCAGACCTTTAATTAGGCTCCGCGGAAAGTCTCTTTAGAGACCTTCAATGGAGGACCTTCTAATATGCCTTCTTAAATAGGCTTTCTATCAGCTCTAGAACAGAAGCTGTGTAAAATTGTCTTGATTTTGCAATGCGGCTGATTGTCCTTGTGCCTGCAAAATAAGGCCTTTTCGAAGGCCTCTTTACTGCATCTTATAATTTGACCAAAAACGAATAAGGATAAGATAAATCCGACAAATTTACGGACAATTAGCTTGCTTTCGAATATCAGTTAAGTTTTAGAAGTTGGTAGCAATATAAACATTGTAAAGTTTTGTGAGGATAATAATTAAGTGAACGAAAAGCAATTCGGCTTTAAATACAAGCATTCAACGATAAATGCAATTGATTTGTTTGTTTGCAATCCTTATTCATAATATGCTTAATAATAAGACCTTTTTCGTTTATGGTAAAGAAACAGTTGCTACAGGGAAATTTACTATTGTCAATGGATTAAAACAGGGCACATTCCCCGATACTATTTAATTTGTACTTATTTCATTTATTAAATAAAATGGACAATGTTATAGCTTCCGCAGACGTAGGTAGTAAAGTCGAACCTATATTGTCATGGCCTGTTTTTGTTTATATGAAGTTTATATTCATATTCTACATTTTAAGATATAAAATAAATAAAGAGAGAACAATTAATTACCACTGAACTACTTGTTGCCACTGAATTAAACTGGCTCGGGTTCGATTTTAATTGTAATAATTATAAATAATTCATTAAAACAAAATGTTTATAGCAAAACATTCTGCTTTTGCTCTCTTCACTAAAACTTACATCTCAAAAAAGACCCCACAGTAGACACACTTCTACTTTTCTTTAAATTTAACCAAAACATTTAAGTTACTTTCTTAAAATAACTTCATTCCACACAACAAAAAAAAGACAGACAGCCAGCTGCCAAAATACTCTGATAATGAACGCAAAAATGATAAGCCAAAACTGTGTCATTTTATATTTTAACAACTGATGAAATGAATGTGAATGGTGATTATTCACATTAATTTTTTTTTTTTTGATAAAACTAACATTCATTTCAATACCTTGTCTTCTAAAACTTTCTAAGACAGATTCTTAATGAATGGCCAAAAATTTTAAAACACGAAAATTTAAAACATCTATTAAATATAATACGCGTGTTATAATTATTTCCACAACAGTGAATAATAGCTAGAGAGATTCTTAATTTACATACTTATTATGAATATTTGCACACAGTATTTATAATTTTATAATCTTTGGCACAGCAAATACTCACATATACTCCCCAACTTATATACAGACCCAGATTTTTAATCTTGTTAACAATGTTTTTAATATAAATAAAACAAAATGTTAATAATTCATAGAGAAAATACTTATTGTAGTAGAAAATTTAGACTTTCTAAACATAATGCAAAGATTTTGAAATTATAAATAAATATAAAATAGAATGTATTTGTATTCAGTATTTTCATCGGTGACGCTATACAGGTATATAGTTTTATTCAAATTATCATTATCACAATTTAGATAACGATTTTAGTTATATAATTAATATAATTAAGATGATTAAAATGAATAATTTTGAAATTACTACTTAAATTATTGGGTGTATGTCTTAAAAATGCGGGATTTTTTCAAAGTTTTAGCTTTTGTTTTGAAATATTTGTAAAATATAAATTTATTCAAATTTTTGGCCATTGTAAGCTATGACCTTTTCCCATTTTTCTGGCAACATATGGATTCCGAGACAAAATAACTGCTCATCTTTTGCGGCCAAGAATGAATCAAGCCAATTTCCCAGAGAGAGCGTTGTGCATCAATAAAAACAAATAGTATTCGGACGGACAATGTCTGGACTATAAGGCGGGTGAGGCAAAACTTCCCAACCACTTTATTCTAAATAGTTTTTAACAGGTATTGCATAATGTGTCTGAGACCTGTCATGATGGCCACACATTCTGGGCGATTTTCTACAGTTTCCATGTGGTGGTCTGGGCAGATTTCAGCATCTCACAATAGATAGGACCCTTTTGGTCCCACCAAAAACAGGGAATTACCTTAGGGCCATGGATATTTGGCTTTAGTGTCGATTTGGATGGTTGGCATGGCTTCATATACGTTCTTTTACGCATCGGGCTATCGAACTGGATTCAGTTAACATAGCAAGTAATGATTCGTTACAAAAATTATTTTCTTTTATGGCGTTCAAACATCATTTCAGATATGAAAGTCGTCTTTCAAGGTCTCTTAGCTTCAATTCGTGTGGTACCCAATTTCTCTACTTTCGCATGAATCCTGCTGCCCGCAAACATTTTAGAATTTCTGCTTGAGTAGCTCCCATTGATTTTGCATGCTCTTGTTGAGTTTGACAATAATCTTCATATAGTAATGCTTCCAATTCTCGGTCTTCAAACTTTTTTGGCTAGCCAGGCGATCTTTGTCTTCCGTGTCAAAATCACCACTTCTAAACCACAGAAACCATCTCTCCCACGTTGAAACCATTGGAAAACATCGTGTTTTAGCGCCAAATTTAAATAAACTACATAGAAAATACAAATTCGTGATATCAAACGAATTGGTTGCCAATCGAATGATTCTACCTTAGTGACTGAATTTAAAATTTTTCGCTACAAAATTTTAGGAAGGGTAACAAAAGATTGGTTGCTTCAACCGAAATTCTTCTTTAGCAATTGACTTTCTGTTGATAGAACCGAAAAATGCTATGGTTGCAATCGAATAATTCGATTGCCAACAAATTCGGTTGCTACTACGAATCTGTTTTCTCTGTGTAAAGATTTCATCCAATTATGGTCCTGATGGCGTTTTAAGACACATCTTACGTTGGTAAAACCATTAATAATTATGTTCAACACCTCCATTAAAAATGTCTGTTTTCCAAAAATATATATATCTCCAATTACAAAGGTATTGCTAAGCTCAGTGCAATACTTAAGATTTTTGAGCATTTTATCACTGATTACATAAACCATCAATCATCGTCTATGCTCTCATCAAGTCAACACAGATTTAAGAAACGTTGTTCTACAACAACAAATGTCCTTCATCTTACAACACACATAAACCAAGGCCTTCTACAAAGAAACCGAACTTATGCCGTATATAAAGATTTTAGCAAAGCTCTTAAAGTAAATCACAACCTTCTTTTTATTAAGCTGGACCTTCTGGTTTCAAATTTTTTTTTACCACTCTAATGAGGTCCGAGTTCAATTCACGGATGAGGCAGCATTTTTTTAGATTAACAAGTTAAAATGATTGATGTTCGTGGGTTCGAATCAGTGTCGCAGCCAAAAAAAAAAATTGTTCTACGCATAAAAAATTGTTCTACGCAGAATAAGTTAAAATCGCTTATTTTTGGGATATCAGGAACAAAAATAAGTACTTTTTCTAGTCGAAAAATAAGTAGTCTATTCCTCTTGTTCTCATTATTATACCCTTCGTGAGAAGGTCATGCCGTTTGTAATCTCCACAATATAATTTTCCGACCTTAAAAAGTATATATATTCTGGATCCTTATAGATAGCGGAGTCGATTAAGCTATGTCCTTCTGTCTGCTGAAATCAATTTTCTGAAGATCCCAGATATCTTCGGGATCCAAATCATTAATAATTCTGTCAGACATGCTTTCGAGAAGTTTCCAATTTAAAGTCAGCAAAATAACGGAGATATTAGCAAAAATCCGAGACAATCTCTGAAAATTTTATAAAAAAAAGACAATTTAAAGCATTCTTTGACAAAAAAACAACAAAACGTATGTTTGGATGTGTGTTGGTTTCATTACTTTGCGTATTTTGTTTTTTTTTTTTGTGTTTCGTTTCGTTTGGCGTTGTTGTTATATATAAGATTGTCATTTCGTTTGTCACTTTTACAATATAATCTGTTCGTCAGCAATTAAATGTACATTTTTTAAAGCTTTCTTGATATATTTAGGATGCTATACACTGAAAGTGGGCAATTAATGCATTCACAACAAAAGTGAAGGGTATATAAGATTCGGCATATCCGAATATAGAACTCTTACTTGTTTTTTAGCATATTTTGTAAGTAAAGTTTTTGCAGGGTATAAGATACATAAATATCAGCTCACAACATTTTATGATAATCGCCCCTTAATAGGAAAAATATATTAACGCACATAAATATCTATATTGAGAAACAATTTAACACATATTTGCTTCAAGTAAGCATAAATCTTACTACTGGACTTTTTGACTACCGATCCATAATTAGATATAGCTTCTATAAGAGGCCCACATCTGTAAAAAAACATTTGGTCAATTCACAGGGTCTCCTATCATGTTATATTGTCATAATGCCCTAATATTTCACAATGGTTTGAAAATGATATTATTACCTTTCAAGCTAAAAATGTCCTAAAATAATACTACTCTGTATGCTATGTTTATTGATTTATCCTAACCAACCAGCAGAGACCTGCGCCGAACCCCAAAGAGTCGGTTAATAAGAGACCTTGTGAATTCACCAATTGTCTTATAGCAATGTTAAGTCTATAACTGATATTTTCTAGTAATAGAAAATATAAAACTGACTAATATGTTGGCTAAACCAGATACATGTTTTTATACAAAACGCACAACAATCGGTGCCCGTTTTATATTGGTGGCGGGTATGTAAGATTCCAGACAGCCGAATATAATACTCTTCTTTGTTTAGTTTGTTAATAAAGTTGTTTGCTGGGTAGATCTTAAGATAGGACACATTGCATTTACTTGTCAAACTATTTTCGACAAATACTTAAAATCAACTTTAAACATATTTTTTATTTTCTAGAATTTGAAATAATTTAACATAATGCCAATTTACTTTTATTCGTTTTAGCTAAATGATTAAAAAACCATTAAAAAACATAAGAAATTCTGACAAAAAGTTATTAACCTTGAATATCTGTGCATTAATAACTAGTCTAAGGAGGTCCATTTTTAACCTTGACTAAAAATATGCTAAGGCTTTTAGAAATAACTAAAATGTCAGACAATTTCTAAGGAAAATCATAATTTAGTACCTTTTCTGTCCTAAAATAAAAAACATAAAAGAAATGTCCCTTACAGAGTTAAAAGTAATTAAGTGCACACGTAAAATTATTAAAAAGGTCTTTAAAAATATGCCTTTAACCTCTTTAAGCAAAGAAAAGGAAAATATGAAAAATATAACAACTTTTTAGCTAAATACTTAATACAGCTTGAAAAAATCTTCAGCGTAAAGAAGAAAAAAAAAGGATACTTAACATTAAATATGTGGGTTTATTAACAAAGTGTTTTTTTTTTTTTTGTCTACTTTTAAATGTGTTTGTACAAGTATATGACAGAGATAAAGATACTTTAACGGCATTATTAACGAAAGCCGCATATTCATAAGAGTTTATTGAAAAATGTTGTGGAAAAAAATAAATATTAAATAAAACATTAAGAGCCTGTTAGAAGTGTATGAGTACTTAGTGTAATGTTGATAATAGACATACATTTTTCTAGGAAATCTAGAGCAGTTTAAGCTTACATTGAGGATTCTTTTAGCTGAAAATGAAATTACAGCAAGAAAGAAAATTCAATGTGTGACAATTTTAGCGCTTTAGTGATGGAAATATGTGATTAAATGAATAGCTAACATTAATTAACAATTTAAATTATACAGATTTAATCACATTACACCATTCATAGCCGAGCACGGTTTCAGGCCTCGAAGATAATAAGCTTATTACACATACACAACACGAGTGATAAAAACTCTCTCAGCAAATAACAAATCTACAAAAGAAGATTGGTGTCGCTTTATGAATATTAAACAAAAACCTTGAATTGAAATGAATTTAATAAATAGAATAAAAAATTACAACTTTAATCCCAGCAGACCTCCAAGAGACTCTCCCGAACTAGTGATTCTACCTATCACTTAGGGTGTCAACTAGTTACATAAGAAGATATGTGACTAGTTATTTTAACACGTGCATGTCCTAAGCAGGGGATCAATTGACCCTTTTAGATTACATGGGATTGTGTGATAGCTGGTCCGAAATAGTCAACGCATTGGTTTCACATGCCACTTCTGGTACGAGGAAGGTCTAATTGGTGAAGCCAGTATCACTACTAGTGTCACTGAAGGTAACGACTTTAGACTTCCTTATTTCGTCTCCAAGTGTATTTCCAAGTAGGGACAAGTAGATTGGATCTGGACAGCTGCTTGAAGGGGGTGCAGTTTTCATTGATGGATCCAAGATCAAATCAGGCACTAAAGCCGAAATTTATGTAGTACAAGTGCTGTCCGACTTCTTTTGCCTTAGCAATATCTGTAAGACCTTTTTTTCTTTCTGATCCAGGTTTCTTTTCAATATTCAAGTATTTCTTTTGAAATAGTGTGACGATGAACCTTCAGATCATTTGCTATATTTTTTAAACTACATATTAATTTTTATTTAAAGTTTTTGTTATTTTTAAACGTACCGAAATAACAGTTGAATAGATAATATCTCACATACTCTTCATAGGGCTCTAGAAGCTATAGCGGAACTATACACTATCAGATTGATTTGGTTACAATAGTAAAATAGGTTTATCTTCGAAAGCTTCGGGTATACTAAGAACCAATCCTGGTGTAGTAGGATGGATTGCAGGGTGTCCAGGGCTATTTGGCCAAACTTGGATCAGAATACTTATTGGGTTGGATAGGAAAAGTCTCAGATCTATAGCAGTTGTGATAACCAGTCACTGTTCAATTGGTACCATCATTGGAAAATGGAATTTCGGCGCACAGGACTGGTCGAGTGAACAAAAGTTTCAAGTTATTTGATTTGAGTGATGAACAGTTAAAAAAGTTGTTTTCAATAAAATTTGGCAAACTATACTAACTAAAACCCGGCTATGTTTCAATCTCTAAAGCCCAATTGCTCTGTTTGAAGCAAATTTTCTCTAGTTAAAGTTGTTATGTTCTTATAACGTTTTTCAAGAAAAAGTTGCTTTGTGTCAGATAACTTTTCTTTAGAAAAGGTTGCTCTGTTTCAAGAAACATTTCTTTTAAAAATGCAGATTTGTCTCAGACTACGTTTCTCTAGAAAAAGTTGCTCTGTGACAGACCTCTTTCCTCTAGAAAGAGTTGCTCAGTTTCAAACAACTTTTCTCTAGAAAAAGTTGCTCTGTTTCAGACAACTTTTCTCTAGAAAAAGTTGCTCTGTTTCAGACAACTTTTCTCTAGAAAAAGTTGCTCTGTGACAGACAACTTTTCTTTAGAAAAAGTTGCTCTGTGACAGACAACTTTTCTTTAGAAAAAGTTGCTCTGTGACAGACAACTTTTCTATTGAAAAAGTTGCTCTGTTTCAGACAACTTTTCTATACAAAAAGTTGCTCTGTGACAGACAACTTTTCTGTAGAATAAGTTGCTCTGTTTCAGACAACTTTTCTCTAGAAAAAGTTGCTCTGTGACAGACAACTTTTCTATAGAAAAAGTTGCTCTATGACAGACAACTTTTCTATAGAAAAAGTTGCTCTGTGACAGACAACTTTTCTATAGAAAAAGTTGCTCTGTGACAGTCAACTTTTCTATAGAAAAAGTTTCTCTGTGACAAACAACTTTTTTATAGAAAAAGTTGCTCTGTGACAGATAACTTTTCTCTAGAAAAAGTTGCTCTGTCAAAGACAACTTTTCTCTACAAAAAGTAGCTCTGTGACAGACAACTTTTCTCTACAAAAAGTAGCTCTGTGACAGACAACTTTTCTCTACAAAAAGTAGCTCTGTGACAGACAACTTTTCTCTACAAAAAGTAGCTCTCTGACAGACAACTTTTCTCTAGAAAAAGTTGCTCTGTGACAGACAACTTTTCTTTGGAAAATTTGCTCTGTGACAGACAACTTTTCTCTAGAAAAAGTTGCTCTGTGACAGACAACTGTTCTCCAGAAAAAGTTGCTCTGTGACAGACAACTGTTCTCTAGAAAAAGTTGCTCTGTGACAGACAACTGTTCTCTAGAAAAAGTTGCTCTGTGACAGACAACTTTTCTCTAGAAAAAGTTGATCTGTGACAGACAACTTTTCTATAGAAAAAGTTGCTCTGTGACAGACAACTTTTCTATAGAAAAAGTTGCTACGTTCCAGAAAACTTTGCTTTAGTAAAAGTTGCTCTGTTTCAGACAACTTTTCTTTAGTAAAAGTTGTTCTGTTTCAGACAACTTTTCTTTAATAAAAGTTGCACTGTGACAAATAACTTTTCTTTAATAAAAGTTGCTCTGTGACAGATAACTTTTCTTTAGAAAAAGTTGCTCTGTGACAGACAACTTTTCTCTAGAAAAAGTTGCTCTGTGACAGACAACTTTTCTCTAGAAAAAGTTGCTCTGTGACAAACAATTTTTGTCTAGAAAAAGTTGCTACGTTTCAGAAAACTTTGCTTTAGTAAAAGTTGGTCTGTTTCAGACAACTTTTCTTTAGTAAAATTTGCTCTGTTTCAGACAACTTTTCTTTAGTAAAAGTTGCTCTGTTTCAGACAACTTTTCTTTAGTAAAAGTTGCTCTGTTTCATACAACTTTTCTTTAGTAAAAGTTACTCTGTGACAGACAATTTTTCTCTAGAAAAAGTTGCTCTGTTTCAGAGAATTTTTCTGTAGAAAAAGTTGCTCTGTTTCAGACAACTTTTCTCTAGAAAAAGTTGTTCTGTTTTAGACAATATTTCTTTAGAAACAGTTGCTCTGTTTCAGACAACTTTTCTTTATGGTTAAAGTGACTACACAGTAGATTATATAGATACACTTAAGTGGCAATTGCCTTCTCGCTAGATTACCAAGGATATACTAAGTAACCAATTGACCTAGCTCTGAACTACAGATTGCAAAATACATATATACATTTGACCCAAGCGATCAAACATTAGTGATAATTACTGTCTGTAAGGGATACATTAACTACTTGCTTAACTGCTGCAACATTTCTTTCAGTGCGAAGGATTCAACACATTCAAATCAAAACTTTAAAGGCTGACTTTGCGTTAGAGTAATTTTCTCAATGTATGATAATTTTGTATTCTAACAGACTTCGAAGATGTCCATCTGTACTGAGATACTTTAGGAAAATACCACCATTTCCCAAACTCTAGACTTTATGTCCAGACCTTTTCGAAACCTTTCTCCTAAAAAAACCACAAATACATTGAATAAAAATACTAAAGTGTTTTTCCTAAAACACATAAAACGTCTCTTATTTTTTGTAAATTATTACATACATCTTGTCGAAAGTACTTTAAGACATGTTTTAAGTAATATTTTAAACATCATCAAATCGATTGTTAAGAAACACCCTCTTCTTTAAGTATTTAACTAAAACAGATTATTAATAATTTCATTACATCTTACGAACATATGTGTGATCAACTCCTCTTTTCTAAAGTCATGCAGCCATCCAGCCACATTTAGAATACTATTCGATAATCATGTCATTAAAGTTGGTTTAATGTATGTATAAACCTTTTTATTTGGGAAATGGAAATGGAGATGGAAAAGTGTTAAGTGTTTTTGGTTTTTCTTAAAAAACAATATTTTCATTTCTTAATTTTTATTAGAAAAGAAATAAAAAAAGACATGAAGCACTTGAGAAATATATTTAAAGAAGTGTTCGTTTCTTTTCTATAACGAGTAATAAATACTACACTTGAAAAAACTATTGGGGGTATGAAAAGGGAAAATTTTTCAAAATTGGTTCAATTTCTAAACAAAATCGAATTTCTTATATAGTTTGCAGACAAAGTGACTAGAGGACAAAATGATCGAACTTAACACGTATGCGATTAATGATAGCAAATAGTTGGATAAACCTTGCTTGAAATTAATAACATAAGAGCTGCTTACATACAAACTATTTAAGGCCAAAATTTAGACAACTTGTGAGTCTATCCGCCCATTTCATAAGTATCTTTTTAAATCATATGTTATTCCGACACTGGTAGATTTTGTCTATTCAAAATATTGACTATCCGTCAGTATTGTACCTGGAATAACATTGAATAATACTGCAAACTTATTTCCAAAATGAGTCTGTGTTGTTTATTGAAAATAAGTTTTAGTTTTTCTGAGTGTATTTCAGAAATTCAAATTTTTATTGAATCCTTGCATTTTTATCCATAAATCCTTGTCTACTCAATAACCTTCAAAATGTTGAGTCTCTTTGGTTTTTGTGGGTTATTTATTTTTTGTAATATGATACTTTGACAGCCGAGAGTGCATGAGTGTGTGCAAGGATAGAATCAACTATAATGAAAAGGCTCTAGATAGAAATGTATTCATATGTTGAATTTTAACACAATTTTAAACTTTATAGTTTCCAACTAAGTACTCAAACTCACATCAATGCTGTAATACATACCAATACTTACTTACTACTCTTAGTAAATAATGTCTTGTGTCTATTTTGTTTTTTTTTTTTTCAATATGACTTTATAGTTTGTGGCATGTATTTTTATGCTATTCTTGGAACTAATTAATCAACATACCAACAATTGATGCATAACTATGGAAATTTTTCTCTCTATAGTTTATTGCCTTCAATGAAATTAAGTAATTTTTCATAATCACTACGTTTACGAGTAGAGAGCATTAGACTATTTGTCTCAAGCATGAAATTATATGTGGGTTTGGTTATAGTATAGTAAGATCATGAAGAAATAACTGGGGTTTTTAATAAAGTTATCATTACTCTACCAGCAGTGATGATTATACAAAAAGAGTCTATACAAATTAATTGAAATTGTCGAAATATGGTAAGTTTGTTAATTAATTTCTGTTAAAAAAGAAATGAATATTAAATAAGAATAAACATTTACAGGGTTTAATAATTTAAAAGATAAATAAAAAGTTCAATTTGAAAGGTCTTCCAATAGAAACTTCCGAACTTTAAAAGTTGATAGCGGCCACATTATTGAAGCTACATCTGTAATTGGCTGTCATTTTTTTCAGTTTGTTTTGCCAAATATACATGGACGCTGAATTGAGAAAATGATAAAGCAAATTATCAAATTGTTTTATCAAAATGAGTGTTTTGTTCATGAGTGTTTTTTTGATCTAATTCGTTATCCCGGGAACTATTAAGGAGTGAGATCGTAAAATTTTTAACTTCAATATGCTCTGTTTATGGCTTTTAAGTTTTTAGCAGCGTTCCTGTCAGGAACTTTTTGAGCTTTGTATGTTTTTAAACCTGCATTAGCTTTAACTTTTCGTACCAAATAGTCCAAACAATGAGCTAACCGGGCTCCTTTCCTACCGGATGTGTTGGGACCATTTTTGAAAATGCTTTCTATTTTTTTGGCTTTAGAAACATTATGTTCCTTCTACCTGAACCAGGTTTTCTATCAACGGACAAGTTCTCCCGGTACTGTTTAATAACATCGAAAACAGTTTGACGACAGACCTTTGACCTAGGACCAAGTTGGGTTTTGTTGAAAGTATTTAATAATTTTAGTACGTACTTTTTTCTGGTCACTCATTTTAATCAGATTAACATAAACATTAAACATAATAACTGACATATTTTTCAAAGGTAACTTGATGTAATAAAAATCAAATACAAATAAAAGTTTTAAGGAAAATCGTGTGTTAAGGTTTTTTCGATCTCACTCCTTAGATATATTGTAACGAAGTTTCACAAGGTTAGAGCTGAGGTGATTTTGAGTAGATTTGCAGTTGTTCAGCTTAGTAGGCGGAATGGGGACCAGTGGGTGGTCCATCAAAATTGGTAAATCCCCAAAAATCCATTTATGATCAAAGCTAAACGACTATATAATCAATCAACTCGAAAACACTCCAGCTCCAACCTTGTGAAATTTCCTTACGATATCTCTAATAGTTCCCGAGATAACGAATTATTAAAAAAAAGCGTTTCTAAACCACTGTGCAACGTTCCGCGCACATCACCCATTCCACGTCCTACCACAGCGTGATGAATAAATTTGAGTCCATTGGTTCAGTAAACAATGAACCAATACCCATACGATGACGAAACGTAAGACCTGCCGAAAACATCGACGCTGTCCGTGAGAGTATGCAGAGGAAACTGAGGCAGTCGATTTCATATCGCTCATGGGCCTGCACCCGTACAAAATTCGACTGACCCAGTATCTGAAGGCAAATGATTATAGAAAACGACATGCGTACGCTGAGTGTGCCCTGGATCAGTTGCTGGCCTTATTTTTTATAAAAAAAAATCATATTCAGCGACAGGGCCCATTTCTGGATGAATGGGTACATCAACATGAGAGATCTAATTTGGGCACCGTAATATTACGTTTGGTTTATCCCACAGCGCCAGTTCTGCTTACCAAAAGTGGCCCACTGGGCACATTATATCACAACCACTACCTTCATACCAAGAAAGGTGAGGTTCTTACCCATTTGAAAAAGTCGTCCTACCGCGAGCACTATTGGCTGTGTGGTGCATAAATTTGAGTCCACTGGTTCAGTAAGCAATGAACCGACACTCGAACGAAAACATCGAAGTTGTCCCTGAGAGTGCGCAGGGAATCTGAGGCAATCGATTTCGCATCGCTCACACTAACTCGTCCTTTTGTAAACCACAACTTGGCAAATTGAGCTTTGTTACTTTGGCCTGCAACTGTACAGTATTCAACTGACCCAGAAGCAATTGGAGACTGACCTTTATTTTCATCTAAAAATCATATTCAGCCATAAGACCCATTTTAGGACGTCAACAAAATTGTCGAATTTGTGGCGATACCAATCCTTATGAGGATTGACATGAGATCTAAGAACGTACAAAGCATCCCGAAAAAATCATCCTACCGCGAGGACTATTCGCAGTGTGGTGGATAAATTTGAGACCACTGGATCAGTAAACAATGAACTAACAACCGTACGATGATGAAAACCAAGATCTGTTGCAAACATCGCCGCTGTGCAGTAGAGTGTGCAGGGGAAGCCGAGGCGGTCGAATTCGAGTCGCTCATAAGAACTCGGCTTCCGACACCACGTTTAGTGTCTTAAATTTTCTCTATAAAAGACCCCCAATTGCTTTCAAAACATACCACGATTAGTGTCTTAAATTTTCTCTATAAAATACCCACGATTGCTATTAAAACAGACCACGATTAGTGTCTGAAATTTTCTCTATAAAATACCCCCGATTGCTGTTAAAACAGACCACGATTAGTGTCTTAAATTTTTTCTATAAAAGACAAACGATTGCTGTTAAAATAGACCACGATTAGTGTCTTAAATTTTCTCTATAAAAGACCCACGATTGCTGTTAAAACAGACCACGATTAGTGTCTTAAATTTTCTTTATGAAAGACCCACGATTGCTGTTAAAACAGACCACGATTAGTGCCTTAAATTTTCTCTATAAAAGGCCCACGATTTTCTCTATAAAAGACACAATTAGTGTCTTAAATTTTCTCTATAAAAGACCCACGATTGCTGTTAAAATAGACCACGATTAGTGTCTTAAATTTTCTCTATAAAATACCCACGATTACTGCTAAAACAGACCACGATTAGTGTCTGAAATTTTCTCTTTAAAAGACCCATGATTGCTGTTAAAACAGACCACGATGAGTGTCTTAAATTTTCTCTATAATAGACCCGCGATTGCTGTTAAAACAGACCACGATTAGTGTCTTAAATTTTCTCTATAAAAGACCCACGATTGCTGTTGAAATAGACCACGATTAGTGTCTTAAATTTTCTCCATAAAAGGCCCACGATTTTCTCTATAAAATACACAATTGGTGTCCTAAATTTTCTCTATAAAAGACCCACGATTGCTGTTAAAACAGACCACGATTAGTGTCTTAAATTTTCTCTATAAAAGACCCACGAGTGCTTGTTATACAGACCACGATTAGTGTCTTAAATTTTCTCTATAAAATACCCCCGATTGCTGTTAAAACAGACCACGATTAGTGTCTTAAATTTTTTCTATAAAATACCCCCGATTGCTGTTAAAACAGACCACGATTAGTGTCTTAAATTTTTTCTATAAAAGACAAACGATTGCTGTTAAAATAGACCACGATTAGTGTCTTAAATTTTCTCTATAAAAGACCCACGATTGCTGTTAAAACAGACCACGATTAGTGTCTTAAATTTTCTTTATGAAAGACCCACGATTGCTGTTAAAACAGACCACGATTAGTGCCTTAAATTTTCTCTATAAAAGGCCCACGATTTTCTCTATAAAAGACACAATTAGTGTCTTAAATTTTCTCTATAAAAGACCCACGATTGCTGTTAAAATAGACCACGATTAGTGTCTTAAATTTTCTCTATAAAATACCCACGATTACTGCTAAAACAGACCACGATTAGTGTCTGAAATTTTCTCTTTAAAAGACCCATGATTGCTGTTAAAACAGACCACGATGAGTGTCTTAAATTTTCTCTATAATAGACCCGCGATTGCTGTTAAAACAGACCACGATTAGTGTCTTAAATTTTCTCTATAAAAGACCCACGATTGCTGTTGAAATAGACCACGATTAGTGTCTTAAATTTTCTCCATAAAAGGCCCACGATTTTCTCTATAAAATACACAATTGGTGTCCTAAATTTTCTCTATAAAAGACCCACGATTGCTGTTAAAACAGACCACGATTAGTGTCTTAAATTTTCTCTATAAAAGACCCACGAGTGCTTGTTATACAGACCACGATTAGTGTCTTAAATTTTCTCTATAAAATACCCCCGATTGCTGTTAAAACAGACCACGATTAGTGTCTTAAATTTTTTCTATAAAAGACAAACGATTGCTGTTAAAATAGACCACGATTAGTGTCTTAAATTTTCTCTATAAAAGACCCACGATTGCTGTTAAAACAGACCACGATTAGTGTCTTAAATTTTCTTTATGAAAGACCCACGATTGCTGTTAAAACAGACCACGATTAGTGCCTTAAATTTTCTCTATAAAAGGCCCACGATTTTCTCTATAAAAGACACAATTAGTGTCTTAAATTTTCTCTATAAAAGACCCACGATTGCTGTTAAAATAGACCACGATTAGTGTCTTAAATTTTCTCTATAAAATACCCACGATTACTGCTAAAACAGACCACGATTAGTGTCTGAAATTTTCTCTTTAAAAGACCCATGATTGCTGTTAAAACAGACCACGATGAGTGTCTTAAATTTTCTCTATAATAGACCCGCGATTGCTGTTAAAACAGACCACGATTAGTGTCTTAAATTTTCTCTATAAAAGACCCACGATTGCTGTTGAAATAGACCACGATTAGTGTCTTAAATTTTCTCCATAAAAGGCCCACGATTTTCTCTATAAAATACACAATTGGTGTCCTAAATTTTCTCTATAAAAGACCCACGATTGCTGTTAAAACAGACCACGATTAGTGTCTTAAATTTTCTCTATAAAAGACCCACGAGTGCTTGTTATACAGACCACGATTAGTGTCTTAAATTTTCTCTATAAAATACCCCCGATTGCTGTTAAAACAGACCACGATTAGTGTCTTAAATTTTTTCTATAAAAGACAAACGATTGCTGTTAAAATAGACCACGATAAGTGTCTTAAATTTTCTCTATAAAAGACCCACGATTGCTGTTAAAACAGACCACGATTAGTGTCTTAAATTTTCTTTATGAAAGACCCACGATTGCTGTTAAAACAGACCACGATTAGTGCCTTAAATTTTCTCTATAAAAGGCCCACGATTTTCTCTATAAAAGACACAATTAGTGTCTTAAATTTTCTCTATAAAAGACCCACGATTGCTGTTAAAATAGACCACGATTAGTGTCTTAAATTTTCTCTATAAAATACCCACGATTACTGCTAAAACAGACCACGATTAGTGTCTGAAATTTTCTCTTTAAAAGACCCATGATTGCTGTTAAAACAGACCACGATGAGTGTCTTAAATTTTCTCTATAATAGACCCGCGATTGCTGTTAAAACAGACCACGATTAGTGTCTTAAATTTTCTCTATAAAAGACCCACGATTACTGCGAAGCGTTTTGCTTGTCTGCAGATATACCCAGAGTCTTTGCGGGAATCGAACCCGACAATGACCTGTGTTCGCTGAATGGGCCCTGGATCAGTGGGAAACTGACCTTAATTTTCATAAAAAATCATCTGAACGATAAAGCCCATTTCTGGATGAATGGGTACATCACCAAACAAAATTCTAGAATTTGTGACGATACCAACCCACATGAGATCTAAGAGCGCACAATCCATCCCGAAAAAGTCACTGTTTGATGTGGATTTTTGGCTGGCTGTATCATTGGTCCATATTTCTTTAAGAACGACGAAGGCCAGCCCATCACCATCAACGGCGAGCGATATAGGTCGATGATAATCAACTTCTTTTGGCCACAATTTAATGTTATGGATACCAGTGACATGTGGTTTCAATAGGACGGCGCTATGTGCCACACATCTCATGCTACATTGGATTTGTGGGCATGGTCATCTCGTGTGAAGTTGTTGTGAACTGACCACCGAGAACGTGCAATTTGATCCCATTAGATTTTATCTGGTGGGGTTTTTTTAAGTCATAGGTCTAAGCGAATAAGCCACAAACCACAAACCACAGCTGCCCTCAAAGCCAACATATCACATGCCCTTGGTACAACTCAGCTTGTTTAAGCGCAGATATTTGCCAGAAGTTATATTCCATACATACTTAATAGTATCGATAGGGCTTTCAAACGAATAGAAAATGTCAATGCTATCACATATACACCAAATAATGAAAGTCTTATATGAGAAATTGGAAAGAAATTTTAGAAAATAACTTTTTGCTCGCTTATTTTTTAAGTGCTTAGAAAACACGTAAATTATTTGTTGACAAATATTTAGCTATAATTAAAATAAAACTGCATCTTACATTCCCTTGCCTCAACTCCTTTTTAAGTTTTTTTTTTTTTTTCTAATATTTGCTGATCCCCAGTTGTTTTTTGCCTTAATTGCTCTCAAGTTGTGAATGTTTTATAATTTGTTCAATGTTAAAACAAATCAAATACAAACTTAAACAACATTTTTTTTTTTTCTAATTTTTTATTTTTTTATTTTAACATTTCTACATTTCTAATTTTCTTTTCGTAAATAATTGTCATTCATCCGTTAACATGGCTTAATATTTTTTAACTACCGCGTTTTTTATCTCTTAACAATTCCAGGCTTTTTTTTTTGTGTGTGTTTTTTGTTTAACTGAGTTAAAACATTGCAATGGTTGATTTGAAAAAGACAAATATAAGACAAGAAGCCGCATTTTAACAATTGCATGTGCAACGTTGTACTCAGACACATCTACAATCATTGTTTGAACAACTAACAAAAAAGTTATAAAAAAAAAATCCATTAAAATAAAACAAAGATTGACTTAACGTTTCATTGTGTTTGCTTGGTTGGTAGTTTTTTAACCCTTCAAATACATTTAATTTTTTACTTTTTTTGTTAATCAGTTTCTTGTTAGCAGTGTGCTAACAATTGACTAGACGTTTAAATCACATACTCGTTTATACTTGTGAACGTGTATAACTACGTGAAATTCATCCATCCCGTCTAAATTATATTGTGCGTTGAGTTTCTTTCGTTTAAGTAATTTCTCAATTAACTGGCAGGTGAATGACAGGGTTTTAGCTTTGTTCAAATTGTTTGTTTTTATATGATTCAACGGAATGAGCAAATGTGAAATTTCCATCAGGAACTCTTAGAATCTTGGTCCTTGCTAGAGCACATAAGAGCAGAGAGTTTAGGTATTCATAACATCATTGGCTTAGTATTGAAAAGATGTACATATCCCGACTTTTCATTTGTATTTATTGGAGTCAAGAATTCTAAAAATACTTGAGGAATTCTTGTATAAAATTTCCTTGAGCGCATTTGTCATATTCCTGTAATTTGTAACCACAATACACGAACCCCTGTCCGAAATGTTTTAAGTATAATCCATAACATTTTAAAGAAATCGTGACCATTGTTACGTTCTTCTTATTCCTGAATGTATATTGATCGAGTTCTGATTTCTATCACACATTCTTCAGCTTAACTCATACACAGGGAAAACAGATAACAACCGAATTTGTTGCCAATCAAATTAATCGGTTGCAGACATGGAAATTGTCGGTTCTATCAACAGTAAATCAGTTGATAAAGAAAGATTTCGGTTACCCCTTCTAAAATGTTATAGCCGCTACTGTAAAATTCGCTCACTAAGGTGAAATCATTCGATTAGCAACAAATTCGGTTGATATCACGAATCTGTTTTCTCTTTATAACCTATATTAATTCGGAATGGTTCAGAGATTTAATGAAATTAAGTACAATCTTCCTCCTTAACACATTTTCACTGACAGACTTGTTTGCTACACGCATATCTAGATTGATGTAATCGGACAACATCGTCAGAACAAGTTCTCAGTATAGTATTGCAACTGTATTACTGGCTTAGATTTTAGTCTGAAAATCGGTGCATATTTTGGGTAACCTGAGAGACATAAATTAATCAGGATCATCAGCGGTGGTCCCCTTCCCTCATACCTTCCAACATATTGATTGCTTCCGATACACCTTACCATAATTCGAATTTAATATCAGTCAAAATTGTTCCGATCGATGACAGCACCCACGAGATGAACTTGTTCTCCATTCTGAAGGATTATGATGTTTTGACACCTCAAATATGTTTAGCTCTTTTTATTGGGCTTTAGTAGAGGTGGAGTTTGAAGGTCAATCAAAAAATGTTTAAATATGATGAATTATCCCAAAGGACTCAGCTGCTTTTCAGCCCACCTAGTCACTAAATTTGTCTTTCGTAATAAGAAATTATTCGCACTTCATGCACCACGAAATTTCTTGTCTCAGTAGCATTCGATTCACGGCGACCTGAAATCGATGCCGTTTCAAAAATGACGGATTTTAAGATTTGTGTGGACTGTTACAACGCTTGAAACCAGTAACGTGTTTAGTTCAGGCAAATGAGGATTTGTTTTGCTTTTAACGTTATTCCACTTTTGAGGTCATTATTATTCAATTTCTCTTTCCATTTCTGAAAGACCTACAATTGAAGCTAAACTAAGACTAAAAACAGCTATGATAGACGCTAAATGAAGACTACATAAAAGCCTGCTATTGAAGCCGAACTAAGACTAAATAAAAACCTACGATTGATGCTAAACCAGGACTATATAAAGACCTACGATTGAAGATAAACTAAGACCATATAAATACCTACAATATAAGTTGAAAACAAAAATTCCTAAAGAGCTGCGATTCAAGCTTAACTAAGACTATAACAAATTACAATTGAAGCTAAACCAAGACTATATAAAGACCTAAAATTAAAGCTACAGTAAGACTGTATAAAGATCTAGATTAAAGCTAAACTAAGATTGTATAATAACCTATGACTGAAATCTCAAAGTGTGAGGAAGAATATTATTATTGGGAGTGCGACATAAAAATGCGGGTTTTACAAAAGCTCATGGCGTATCTTTTGAACGCGGTTCTTGTTTTTAATAACTTATAAGTAATTTTGAAGGGTACATATCTGTCATTTACTCTCACTTAGCTATTGAACATAATATAGTGTAAACAACAAAGTCTTGTAGAATTTTGTGCCAACATGCGTCATATGCGGGAAGTTTTGCTTTACTTCTTTAATTTGAAAAAAAGTGCCTCTGAAGCACACCGATTGCTCACGGAAACTTTTGGTGAATGTGTTTCATCGTTTTCAACGTGAGAGAGATGGTTTGTGCGGTTCAGAATTGGTGATTTTGATCACCCAGTTTGAAGACCAAGAATTGGAGGAATTACTCCATGAAGATTGTTGTCAAAGCCAACAAGAGCTAGCAAAATTATTGGAAGCTACTAAAGCAGCAATATCAAAATGTTTGCGAGCAACAGGATTCATCCAAAAGCAAGGATATTGGGTACCGTACGAATTGAAGCCAAGAGATATTGAATGGAGATTTTGCATGTCCGAAATTATGTTTGTATGCTATAAAAGATATTAATTTTTACACCGAATCATCATTAGCGATGAAAAAAATATATCCACTGCGATTAATCGAAACGTAAGAGATCGTATATGAAGCACGGCCAACGAGCCGAATGGACACCAAAGCCAAATATCCATGGCGTTAAGGTAATGCTCTGTATTTGGTGGGACCAAAAGGGTCCTATTTATTATGAACTGCTGAAATCTGGCCAGAGCATTACAGGGAACCTGTAACGAACTGATTCGTTTGAAACAAGTATTAGCCGAAAAACGCCCGGAATATGCGGCCAGACATGAAACCGTTATATTCCATCATGACAAAGCTAGGACACTTGTTGCATTACCTGTTAAAAACTATTTAGAAATAAGTGGTTCTGAAGTTTTGCCTCACCCGCTGTAAAGCCCGGACCTTGCTCTGTCCGACTACTATTTGTATCGATCGATGTAGGACGCTTTCTCTGTGATACGGTTCACTTCGGAACAGAGTATCCGAAATTGGCTTGATTCGTTCTTGGCTTCAAAAGCTATGCAGTTCTTTTGGATCGAAATCCATATGTTGCCAGAAAGATGTGAAAAGATCATAACTAACGATGGCCAATACTTTAAATAAATTTATATTGTATAAATGTTTTCAAAAAAAGAATCAAGAATTTTTAAGTCAACAAACATAAGACTACATAAACATTTACGATTAAAGCAAAACTAGAACTGTTATTGACCTATGATTGAAGCTGACCTAAAACTATATAAATGCCTACAATTGAAGCTAAACTAAGACTATAAAAATAGCTACGATTGAAGCTAGTAAAACCCTACGATTGAAAATGAATCAAGTTTATAAAAAGACCTACGGTTGTAGATAAACTGAGAGGTTGTAGATAAACTGAGGTTGTAGATAAAGACCTACGATTTAAGTTAAACTAAGACTATATAAAGATCTACAAGGTGTGAGAAAGAATATTGTTCAATTGTTTATTTATGGATTCAAATATTTTATGAAATCTCAATTGAAACTGATATTGGATAAGATAAACTGATAATGATTGAAAGTAGCCACGGCAGTATAATGACGACATTCTGTTTGAGACCTCAAATAAAATGCCATTCAGAGTTAGAAAATACTATGGTTTTCATATTATAGAATAAGTTATTTTATTGAATTCTAATTTTATTGCTTTTCAATTTGTGTTCATACTCTGTTGTTCAGCATTTCCTGTTATAAGCTAAAGGAACATTTAATATCCTTAAAATTCAAACTTATTGTTAAAAATTTCCTATACTAAACTACATAAATGTTGTTTTTCTGAAACAATGAGCCGTCAAGTAATAAAGAACACTTCCCACTTTTTTTATTAGCACTCTTTAGAAAACAAATCTTTGACAGTTTGCCTTTTCAAAATAGCCCCTTTAAAAAGGACCTCAAATTTCTCATATCATTGCTTAATACCATTATGTATGACCATTACTTAGATCCGTCTTATTATTCACCATATTCTACCAATAAAAAGCAAAGAAAATTTCTTACAAATATCATTTAGCTTCCGGTTTTATTGTTTAACAATTACATTTGCAGCATGAATTTGGTTTGTTGTTTTCCTAAGAAATTTTAGTTATACGGTTTCTTTGTTTTATAGTGTTTAAATGCAATTTATGGGGTTTTCGAAACCAATAAAATATCAATTGACTTGCAATTAATCATATTCAGACTGTATGCCATGGCTGATTTCTAACAATAAGCAGTTAAATCTGCCATTAGAAAAATAAGAAAAAAAAGACAGAAGTAGTAAGATGAAGGTGATGATATTGCAGTAGCATTGGCACTGTGTAGTAAATAAAATTTGCCATTTGTAATGCTTCTTTCTATATAAAGGGAATATTTCTATAGAGTTTTTAACAGTATTCCTATACATTTATCGTATGTTATCAAAGATATACCGGAAAATGTAAGAAAATACTGTTTATTGTTTGGTATTGTTTGCTCTGTAACTTATTGTTTATTATATTCACTTTTTTTTTTTCTTCACAACTTTGTGTGTGTTTTTGTAGCTGGCTGTTGGTATTGCATTTTTCTCGTTGCAACTGCAACACATTGTTTGTGCTAGAGTAGTCATTTTACCTTTGCTTGGTTTGTCTACTAAATAGTATGTAGTTAGTAAATATTGTTGTTTTATTTCTCACTTTTTCTACTGGCCCCTTGGTATTTTTTTTATTGTATTTTTTTTAACACAAAACTCTAATAAATAATGTAATAAATGAGCGTTAAATGTATAATACAATATGTCCGTTTGTCTTTTGTTTGCATTTCTTATAGTGCTTTTTGTTTAGAGGGAAATGGAAAGGAAAAACAAAGAAGAAGTCAACGGAAATGCATTCTATATACTTCATTGTAGTAAGTCTATTAGAGTAACGAGTTTTATTCTAAACATCCAAACTCATTTCATTCGAAATAAAAAACAAAATCTCTTCCTAACTAAACACCCTTTACCATGACCCTTGGTATTACAATGTCTTAACATTTGACTTCAGTTTAAGAATAATTCCCCCTAAATATGACTCTTTTCCACTCTGTCAAATACCTTTCCATATTGCCTACTTTTTACTCATACAAGTTTTTCATACATAATATAATTTAAATTTTAGCTCAATAGGGTCTTTCTTAACATTTTCTTATGTAAACTATAACGAAAAACTTTGCATTTCATATTTAACTAAATAGTGTTGTGATTTTTAGTGAGTGTTAATAATGAACTTTTAAAACAACCAGGTGCTGGTGTTTTGTAAACTTATGCATACAAAATTATGTAAAATAACAAGAAAAAACTTAATATATTTTCATTAATATTAAATGTATATACCAAAAAACCATGCATTCCAGGCATTTGGGAGTGGATTGTAAGTAAAATCTTACATATGTTCTTGGTGATTATTGAAAGGAGGAAAAACTAAAACTATTTAAAAACCCGTGATTAAGGCCCAACTAAGACTTTTGGAAAACCTACGATTGAATGTAGTTTAAGACTATAGAAAGAACTGATCATCTTTTGAGGCCAAGAACGAATCAAGCCAGTTTCCGGTACTCTGTGTTGAAGTGAAGTGTATCCCAGAGAGAGCGTTCTGCGTCGATCGAAACAAATAGTAGTCGGACGGGACACGGTGAGGCAAGACTTCCCAATAACTTCTTTTTAAATGGTTTTTAATAGGTAATGCAATATATGGCCGAGAGTTTTCATGATGGAATATTACGGATTCATGTCTGTCCGCATATTTTGGGCGTATTTCGGTCAATGCTCGCTTCAAACGAATCAGGTGCTTTCGATAAAGGTTTCTTGTGATGGTCTGGCTAGATTTCAGCAGCTCATAATAGAAAGGCTGTGGACATTTCGAACTGCAAAATTGTCTTTAACTTTTCCTCGGCATCAATTCGTATGATATTCAATTTCCCTACTTTTGGATGAATCCTGCTGCTCGCAAAAGTTTCGAAGTAGCTCCTAACGATTTTGCAAGCTCTTGCTAAATGGTAAAGACTCAACTAGGACTATTGAAAAATCTATGATTGAAGGTATGCAAAGGTCATAGAAAGAACTGTAAAACAACATAAACAAAGGCTATATAAATATCTGCGATTGAAGCTGAACTACGATTAAAGCTAAACTAAAACAATGTAAATACCTATGATTAAGGTTCAACTGAGACTATAGAAATGCCTACGATTGAAGCTGAACTAAGACTATATAAAGACATACGATTGAAACACCTCAAACCATATAAAGAACCATTATTAAAGCTAAATTGAGACTATAAAAAAACCAACGATAGAAACTAAACTAAGATCTACACTTAAAGCTATGATTCAAGTTAAAATAATACTATAAAAATACTTATGATTGAACCAGAACAAATACTGTGATAAGATCTGCGATTGGAGCCAAACTAAGTTTATATAAAGACTCACAATTGAGGCTTAATAAAGCTAAACAAATAACATGTAAGAGTGCTATATTCGTGCTATACCCTTCACCTTTGTTGTGTATGCATTATTATTTTTTGTATAGGCTCAGAAATACCCTTATTTGTATATTGCCCACTTTTAGCGTATAGCATCCTAAATATATCAAGAAAACGTTTAAAAACTTTAGATTTAATTGCTGACGAACAGATTATATTGTAGATTTAATTGCTGACGAACAGATTATATTGTAGAAGTTACAAACGAAATGACAATTTTATATATACCCTTCTCATGAAGGTGAAGGGTATAAAAACAACAACGCCAAACGAAACAAAACACCAAAAAAATAAAATACGCAAAGCAATGAAACCAACACACATCCAAACATAATTTTTGTTGCTTTTTTGTCAAAGCATGCAATATATTGTCTTTTTTTGATAAAACTTTCAGATGTTGTCTCAGATTTTTGCTCATATCTCCGTTATTTATGGACGAGGAATATTAAACTTCTCGAAAGCATGTCTGACAGAGTGATTGAAGATTTGGATCCCGAAGATATCTTTAGAAAATTGATTTCAACAGACAGGCAGACGGACATGGCTTAATCGACCCGCTATCTATAAGGATCCAGAACATATATACTTTATAGAGTCGGAAAATTATATTGTAGAAATTACAATGGAATGACAAACTTATATACACCCTTCTCACGAAGGTGAAGGGTATAATAATGAAAGCCAAACCAAGAATATATAGAGATCTCAGATTGAATATAAACATAAAAGAGCTACGATTGTAGCTGAAGTAATACAACATAACATCCTACGAAATGGTAAAAAGAACATCTTTAATATATTTGTCATATCGAAAGTCTAGAATTTATGTATTCATGACATAAACTTAAACTTGTTCCTTAAAATACATTGCTATGTATGGACATGAACCCGATACATTTAGAGAAACCATCTTCAGTATCAATAGACTAATTTATTGACTATATAAGACACTAAATGGTGATTGATTCTCATTTCAATTTCAACCGATATGACTCGAGTTACTCGGCCAAGAGCTGTCAATACCAACAATAACTCCACGAATTTCTATAGCCAATTCTGTTGCCATATTTAAGAAACAACTCTTTTTTGGTTCCCAACGACGAAATTCATCAGCATCATCATAAACAATGACAACATCTGCAGCAGTAGCAATAACCACAATCAGCGCTCATACCATCGATTGCATATTGATGTTTATCTTTAAAGTAAAATAACTGAGAGAACTAGATTTATGCAACAAAACAGCTTCGTGTCCGCCTCTGTCCGAAAGACAAAACTGACGAGTATTTCTGGTAGCAAAGGATACTACTGTCTGCAAAAAGATCGCAACTGATATTTGAAGACGAATCTGCTTCTGCACCCTTAATCACGATTCCCATACACAATTTCCAGCAGAGTCAGCGGTAATCGCAGATGACTGTAGTGAGGAAGTACCAAACCTAACGTCCCTAGGAGAAAAAACTGCTTAGATTATTTAAACATTCTGCAACATGAACTCATATTTTGGCTATTTGTGATCTTCATTTCGCTAACTCTCCAACTAGGCACTGAAGCACGATAGGGTCGAAAGTGTAAGTATACCAGCATATCCGAAAAGGTAATGCATGGTTTTTGGCTCTTTTTTGTTGAGAAGAGACATTGCAAAACTACACAAGCTTTCAAATTCGCACACTCAACTACATATTTATACACCAACTGAAGTTCTAGAGACTCTCAAAGCTGCCAAACCGACCAAAGCTATTGGCCCGGTCGGTATATCTAAAGTAATGTTATAAAACCTTGTTGAGCGGGGAGTTAGGAGCACAGGAAAAGCGTAAAATTATCCCGATATTAAAAACTGGGAAAATCATGAATGATAGACAATTTTACAGTCCTATATTTCTCTTGTCACCTCTCCTCTATCTGACCCTTCACCTATAAGCAGCTTGTCATCAGCATGGATTCCATTAAATCCACAGTATGGTCACAACAATGACTGCTATTGCCACACAAATCTAACAATGAATATACTAGCAAAGGCCTTGCGTCAGTATAGTTCTCTTCCAGGATATCCTGCTGAAATCCTCTCTCCACTCCTATTTAACGTTCACCAGCAGTATAAGAGTGTATATATGCAGACGAATAAGAAATCTTGTTGAATACTTAAAAGACGATTGGTTGGTCAGTTCTCAATAACACTGCTCTAGTGTAATCATCTTCGTTGAGTGGTATCAAGTGAAGAAATACTCAAACAAAACTACCAATGAATTATCGCGAATTACATGCCAATTAAATCTGAACACCATCTACATGAGAAATTAAGGTTCTCATAGTCAAAAAACATAATGTTATGACATATTCATCTGATGTCATCGGAGGAGTCATTTTAGCTACAACACCATATAGTTGAAGTCTCCCCTAAGCCATGTCATGCAGGACTTTCATAAAATTTAGTGTTTATAAAAAATATACTTTTTTAAAAACCGAAAATTGGTTCTTTTTAGAAAACCTTTTTTCGGTTAAATGTGTTCGATAAAGAAATTTAAGCAATACATACATTTTTATATGTAAAAAACATAAAATATCGCAAAAAGAATATTTGTAATGAAATTCATTGTCCTCTGTTTTTTAAGAATTATTAATAGTTGAAAATTTGTTTCGAAAGAGAATTTTTCATCAGTAGTTTACATGTTAGATCAGTCCAAATGTTTAATATAGTGTGTCTAAGAATGAATATTAATACAATATTCACCACAACATTAAATTTATTGATTTAAGCGCTAAATAAAACTGAGTAATAAAAACTGGATAAAACGGTTAACCGAAACTCAACTCTTTATAAATACCATATTGGCAGGATCCATTTTAACGAACATCGTATGAGGCTGCTTTGAATGACATTCATATAGACGTCATCAGTTCCGCGAACGAATGATATCGTATGTCGTACTTGGAGGTCGCGCATACCGGCAGCAGAACATAATGGAGCTTAATTTCAACTACCACAGATCATGCCTTCTCCAATTTATAACCAATTTACTACCCGTACAATATCATCTGAGCAGCCAAACCTACTCTATATCGTCTAATGGATTTGTGGACTGGCCCATTACAAGTAGCATCACCATGTATGTCAAGACAAGGCACCTCCGATTAGAAAATTGTATAGTTTTAACTGTTACAACAACCACTAAATTGTTTGTGGTTGAAATTTTATAGTTACTTATTTAGAATTGCTTAGAGCTTCCTTGAAATTAACATATTTTTCCAGCTAATTGAAAGCAGCTGTTATTTTCCTTGTGCATACAACCTACCAGTTTTAGTTGTAAGACCTCACAATAACTTTTTAAAAGCACTTGACCAACCTTGTGCAAGGTTTTCTCACCTTCTGTGGTGAAAACTTTAAAATTAAGAAATTTATTTATTCTAGGCTTGAATTATGAGTGTTGGCTTGTTTGAATACCAATATCAAAGCTAACATTAATTATCACAACAACACAATAATAACAACTACAACCAAACAGCATAATTTTCACTACAAACAACAACAAAAAAAGCTGGTTTTACAGTCGTAGAATGTCGGCAAAAGTCGTTTTTTGTTTTGATTTGTTGTTCCGTACTCGTGTTTACAACAAACAATATATAATTGCGGTAGTTCTATGGATGACTTTGTTGTAGTTGTTAAAAACAGAACTTTTCTATATTTCTCCCAGTTTTATTTTTGTTATTGTTTTTTACTTTGTTGCACACACATCTGGCTGGGACTAAGTGAAGTTATTAGTGCTAGTGTGACTAAAATACAGTGGGTGTATTTATATACTCATATTGTAGTTATATACTTATTATATATCGAGCCCTTAGCGCCATATTATCGTAAGCGACAAAACACAAATTTTACAGGAGGAGATTTTTTTTACTAAGGACTTTACTGTAGGGCTCTGTATTTAATACAAAAATGTTCAGAAATCTAGGCAGTTACTGGCTAGCCAGTTACTGGCTAGATTTCAGTATAGAAATACAGCCAGTTACTGGCTAGATTTCTGTATAGAAATACAGCCAGTTACTGGCTGGCTAGATTTCTGTATAGAAATACAGCCAGTTACTGGCTGGCTAGATTTCTGTATAGAAATACAGCCAGTTACTGGCTGGCTAGATTTCTGTATAGAAATACAGCCAGTTACTGGCTGGCTAGATTTCTGTATAGAAATACAGCCAGTTACTGGCTGGCTAGATTTCTGTATAGAAATACAGCCAGTTACTGGCTGGCTAGATTTCTGTATAGAAATACAGCCAGTTACTGGCTGGCTAGATTTCTGTATAGAAATACAGCCAGTTACTGGCTGGCTAGATTTCTGTATAGAAATACAGCCAGTTACTGGCTGGTTAGATTTCTGTATAGAAATACAGCCAGTTACTGGCTGGCTAGATTTCTGTATAGAAATACAGCCAGTTACTGGCTGGCTAGATTTCTGTATAGAAATACAGCCAGTTACTGGCTGGCTAGATTTCTGTATAGAAATACAGCCAGTTACTGTCTAGATTTCTGTATAGAAATACAGCCAGTTACTGTCTAGATTTCTGTATAGAAATACAGCCAGTTACTGGCTAGATTTCTGTATAGAAATACAGCCAGTTACTGGCTAGATTTCTGTATAGAAATACAGCCAGTTACTGGCTAGATTTCTGTATAGAAATACAGCCAGTTACTGGCTAGATTTCTGTATAGAAATACAGCCAGTTACTGGCTAGATTTCTGTATAGAAATACAGCCAGTTACTGGCTAGATTTCTGTATAGAAATACAGCCAGTTACTGGCTAGATTTCTGTATAGAAATACAGCCAGTTACTGGCTAGATTTCTGTATAGAAATACAGCCAGTTACTGGCTAGATTTCTGTATAGAAATACAGCCAGTTACTGGCTAGATTTCTGTATAGAAATACAGCCAGTTACTGGCTAGATTTCTGTATAGAAATACAGCCAGTTACTGGCTAGATTTCTGTATAGAAATACAGCCAGTTACTGGCTAGATTTCTGTATAGAAATACAGCCAGTTACTGGCTAGATTTCTGTATAGAAATACAGCCAGTTACTGGCTAGATTTCTGTATAGAAATACAGGCAGTTACTGGCTAGATTTCTGTATAGAAATACAGCCAGTTACTGGCTAGATTTCTGTATAGAAATACAGCCAGTTACTGGCTAGATTTCTGTATAGAAATACAGCCAGTTACTGGCTAGATTTCTGTATAGAAATACAGCCAGTTACTGGCTAGATTTCTGTATAGAAATACAGCCAGTTACTGGCTGGCTAGATTTCTGTATAGAAATACAGCCAGTTACTGGCTGGCTAGATTTCTGTATAGAAATACAGCCAGTTACTGGCTGGCTAGATTTCTGTATAGAAATACAGCCAGTTACTGGCTGGCTAGATTTCTGTATAGAAATACAGCCAGTTACTGGCTGGCTAGATTTCTGTATAGAAATACAGCCAGTTACTGGCTGGTTAGATTTCTGTATAGAAATACAGCCAGTTACTGGCTGGCTAGATTTCTGTATAGAAATACAGCCAGTTACTGGCTGGCTAGATTTCTGTATAGAAATACAGCCAGTTACTGGCTGGCTAGATTTCTGTATAGAAATACAGCCAGTTACTGTCTAGATTTCTGTATAGAAATACAGCCAGTTACTGGCTAGATTTCTGTATAGAAATACAGCCAGTTACTGGCTAGATTTCTGTATAGAAATACAGCCAGTTACTGGCTAGATTTCTGTATAGAAATACAGCCAGTTACTGGCTAGATTTCTGTATAGAAATACAGCCAGTTACTGGCTAGATTTCTGTATAGAAATACAGCCAGTTACTGGCTAGATTTCTGTATAGAAATACAGCCAGTTACTGGCTAGATTTCTGTATAGAAATACAGCCAGTTACTGGCTAGATTTCTGTATAGAAATACAGCCAGTTACTGGCTAGATTTCTGTATAGAAATACAGCCAGTTACTGGCTAGATTTCTGTATAGAAATACAGGCAGTTACTGGCTAGATTTCTGTATAGAAATACAGCCAGTTACTGGCTAGATTTCTGTATAGAAATACAGCCAGTTACTGGATAGATTTCTGTATAGAAATACAGCCAGTTACTGGCTAGATTTCTGTATAGAAATACAGCCAGTTACTGGCTAGATTTCTGTATAGAAATACAGCCAGTTACTGGCTAGATTTCTGTATAGAAATACAGCCAGTTACTGGCTGGCTAGATTTCTGTATAGAAATACAGCCAGTTACTGGCTGGCTAGATTTCTGTATAGAAATACAGCCAGTTACTGGCTGGCTAGATTTCTGTATAGAAATACAGCCAGTTACTGGCTGGCTAGATTTCTGTATAGAAATACAGCCAGTTACTGGCTGGCTAGATTTCTGTATAGAAATACAGCCAGTTACTGGCTAGATTTCTGTATAGAAGTCAGTAACCCCTCATATCTTTTTCAAATCCTAGCTTTTTCTTTATTAATATTGCTGCTTCTATATGAATCGTATTAGAATTTTGCTAGTACTTTATGTTTTTCCATTTTTCAACTAAACCCACTGTGCAACATTGTAACTAAAACAAACCCATTACACTTTGTTAAGAAAATACATATATATATTTTTTTTTGTTGAGAGTTTTTCCTGTTCAACCATTTAGTCAGTTTTTTGTTGTTTAATTTCTTTTTGTCATGTTTCATAATGCAGTTTTACAATATACATTTCTTTGGTGGGCAAGTTTTTATTTTTTTTGTATATTTTATTCTGTTAGATTTTTACATATTTTATTATGATGTAGTTGTTGTAATGATGTTTATATTATTGTTGTTTGCCCCAAAGGCAAGTAAAAATATTTAAAATATATTGTCGTGTTTTCCGTTGTTTTACACTCTAATAAATATTCATGTAAATTTACTCCATTTATAGTAGGTAACTTTTCTCCTACTATAATAAGGGTAAAAATACATGTTGTGCTTAAATTCAAGCATATTGTATGTAAACAAAATAAGCAAAATGTGTGTAAATTTACCTATTTATGTGATTAAAAAATGTATAGCAACATTTCATATGTGTATCTATAAATAAACAAAATTAAAAATTTCAAAATATTTCATATTAAATAAACCACACGATTCCACTTTATATTCAGAAGCTATACAATTAAGACATTTATTTTCGAAGGACGAAAGGATAATTCAAAGAAAGGATAATTAAATACTGAATAACATACAGAGATATAATAAATAAATTAAAACAAATAGACAACATCAGTCAAACCAGATATATAACAGGATCAACATTCTTATCTCGCCATTATTAAATTCTTCTAATTTATTATTTCATTTGTCACAGTGGTTTCTTGTTTTTATTGTCATGCCTGTAATTGTGGAAAGAGCACTTAGTGTTTAACAATCTTCAAAAGGGCAGAAATATTGCACTACATACATATGTATCCTTCAGTTTTGGGAGATAATATTTTACTGAATCTAATATATATTCACAATTTTAGAAACGTTGTATCTTATATGTTGCAGTATTTGATTTTTCTGGATGTATTATCTTCACTATTGAAATAATTTAAGCAATTTTAATTCGTTTTGGTAGATTTCTTTATTACAAATGTTTTAAATCTATATAAATATATATGTAAATGTCTTTGTAAGTTTGTTTGTTTGTTTATTTGTTTGTTTGTTTGTTTGTTTGTTTGTTTGAGCATCACGCCTAAACGGCTGAACCGATTTTATTGAAATTTGGAACGTAGATAGATCCTTACTTGGAAGCGTCAATAGGCTATACATACTTGGACCAGAAAGGGATAAAAAGGGGGAAAAACGGGTAAAATTGGTACCTTTAGTTTTTAAACAATAATTACTAAACGGCTGAACCGATTTTTACATCGACAGGGGTAGCGAAGCGCACCGGGTCAAGCTAGTAATAAATAAAAATTTTGACAATGTCAATAGTACGATTACAATATTTGTGTTTAAAACATAAATTTTACGCACAATATATGTAATTATAAATTTAAAATGTTTATTGTATTATAAACATGTTTACCTATATTCAAATTACTATATTTTTAAGGTATTTTTCCAGGCAAAAGTATGTAATTCATTTTTATAAGCATATTGTGCTTATATTTACGCACTTTCTGTAATTTTACATGAAATATTACTTTCTTTATAGTAGTAATTTTACATGCATTTTTTAGAGTGTAGAACATTTTAATATTAACTAATTGCTCAAGTGTTGTTTATGACTGTGTTTATGGTCGGTCACCCAAACAGCCCGAGAAAGAAAAGACTTAATAATAAGAATTTCATTTCATTGTCCAGTCAACAGAAAGAACAAAAAACCACCATTTATGCCAGTAAACAAAGTTTATGACTGTCCCATAACTAACATTCTGTCAGTGTCTTTAGAATGTTTGTACAAAATGTTGTAATGAATGAACAAGTGAGTGAATGCATGCATGATGATGATACTTGATTGAGGACAGACATCATAATTTTAAATATTGTGACAGAAAGTACTTGTTTTTCTTTTATTGCTGTAGTTTCTTTCATTGTTTTCCATTTTCGCTTTTAATAATTTTTTTTGGGGAGTATTTGAGGTTTGTTTCTTTCCTATTTACTTTGGTAATTTATGGCTAAAACTCGGTTTTTAATGTTTAACAAACGTACAATTTATTGGAATGGCATTTTGTTGAGAATATTTTGTTGGGAAACATGGAAACTTCAATAATTAGTGGACTTTCTGTATGTTAAATTTAAATAATTTGTATAGTTATGTTTAACAAGCGCCAGTTGGATTTCCTTATCGTCTATTGTGCTTGATAATTTGAATGAAGGCAGCACAATGCGCCATTGCAACAAACATTACTCCTGTCGAAGTAGATCTTCACTCGCTTTTGGATCAAATATATTAAGAAAACTCTTATTTATGTGAAATAACGTTTGACCTATGTGGAACTTACTTTAGCTGAAAGGGCAAATAATCATATGTGAGACATTATGATATCGAAAGACATTTATATACAAAAGTTAAAAGAAAACTCAATCATTTATTGAAAAATATAAAAAACTTAGGTCACCTTTGTGAATACTTGAAGCAGTAGAAGATGTTCTCTCAGGAGAAGACATTTCAATAAAAATTATTTGAAACTGTTTAAAAACGCGAGGTCACCAATTAAATGTAGTTTATAAAAATGCATTTATTTACAAAAGTTAAAAGAAAACTCAATTGTTTATTGAAAAATAAAAAAACTCAAAATTCAAAGCTAAAACGATTAGAATATTACTATACAAAATTTTAAATTAAAAGTTTAAACAAGTAGTTTTAAGACATTAAATATGTGTCCCCACAAATCTATTTTGAAACCTTAAAAGGAGAGCATATCTAATGTAACAGCGGCCTAGGGCTGCAATAATCTTTGAATAAGCTTGATTGTCCAGTGACCTTAAAGCTTGTCAAGTTACAAGCTAAAATAGAATTTTTCAAGCTAAAAAATATTTTCATTTAAAACAAGTAAGAAAGAATGGTTGGTCAAGCCCGATCATATAATACCCTATACTGAGTTATCTTTTAAAATTTCAATGATTAATTTTAGTGAGTTATTTTCTTTTCCCATCTTACTGGCAACATGTAGCGTCTTTTGAAGCTTGATTCGAATTAAGCTAAAATCGGCTACTCTGTTCCAAAGTGAAGCGTATTAAAGAGAGAGCATTCTATAAAGCACGTCAGGCAAAACTGTCTAACCACTTCATTCTTAATACTTTTTAACAGGTATTGCATAATGTGGCCGAGCGTTGTCATGATGGAATACTACGGTTTCATGTCTGGGCTTCAATTCGTATGGTAATCCATTTCCCTGCTTTTGGATGTATCCTGATGCTCGCAAGCGTTTTGAAATTGCTGTGTGAGTAGCTGCAAATGATTTCGTAAGCTCTTGTTGAGTTCTACAAAAACCTTCATGGGGTAATGCCTACATTTCTTGGTCTTCAAACTTATTTTTCTTGTTGGGGCGATTTTACAATTATGGAGAGATCTTAATTATTATTTCCCATGTAAGTTCTTTCATAGAAGTTGGTAATCATCGACATATACCCAACGTCGTTCTCAAAGAAATATGGTTTCGATTACGGCGGGACCAGCTAGAAGCGAACAATTTTTCTGTTGAGTTCTTTGAAGCTTTTCATTGAAGTCTTAGGTGGAAAGACTTTAATTCAGGCAGAGTGCCAATCATCATAGCACCATCTGTTAGAAACTAATTATTCTGTTGATTTCGTTTGAGCTCTTCTCTAGTATATCAAGTCAAAAACGGAAGTTGTCATAATGCTAAAAATGGAAGACAGTATTCTGGTTTAGACGGTTGTCAGATCTTACAATGTTTTCAGATCTGGCAATGCGCAGACAATGTACTGACAATGAAAAATTGTCAGCAAAAGGTAAATTTTCAGTTCAGACGATTGTAAAAAAACCGTACAATTTCATTGCCAAACAATGGTCAAACAACAAATTTATCTGTCAACAACATTTTTTTTATGAAAAATTTTTAAAATTATTATTTTTTTTTAATTTTTATCTGTTGAATTTAATAGATTTCAAGCATATTTCAGATTATAAAAAGTTGAAAAAGCTTATAGAAATTACGAAAAATACAAATTTTAAAAAATATTAAATTAACTTCCCCACCAATTTTGGTTTCCTCAAAATTTTAAAATTTCATTACTAGGGTGCTGAATTAATTTTTTTAAATTTTCTTTTTGATCTTGAATACCATTAAATTCTTCTAAAATTTAAAAGTTTTTTTATTAAAAAAAAAATTTTCCAAAAAAAAATTTTGAAAAAAAATTAAAAAAAAAATTGGAAAAAAAATTAAAAAAAAAAAAAAAAATTTTTTAAGATTTTGAAAAAAAAAAATTTAAACAATAAATATAGAAATAATGTTATTGGCATTTAGGGTTAATGTTCCGTACTCCGCTTTTGGTTTGATCGTTTCCATATAATAAATTTTTACCCTGCAGGAAATGGAACTAGTACCAAACTAGTATTTTACTAGTGCCAAAATCACCAGTACTAGTTCAAAACTGTAAATTTTCCTATACCATCTTAATGTTCAAATTAACATTGAGTGTGTTTAGAAAATTACTAGTACCGTTAGTTCTAGAAGTATACTAGTACTTTTTGAACCGATTGGATGCTTTAGAACCAGTATCTTACTAGTTCTTTTGTATGGAGAAAGTCCTCATAATTGGTGGGTTTGCTCCCATTTTCCCCAGATAAAATAACTAATCGAAAAATTTTAATAATTTTTTGATTTTATTTATCAAAATACTTATGTATATAAATAAAAAAGAATAACTTAATAAAATAAAATTTGTACTAGATTTCATTCAGGTTGGTCAGACAAGAAACTTATTTTTAAAACATTTAATGAAAAAAAGTATTTTGCGTAAGATTCATTTCTGCAAAGCACAGTGGTTTAGAAACTTTTTTTTTTGGAAATAATTCGGTATCTCGGGAACTATTGGAGATATTATTACAAAATTTCACATGGTTAGAGCTGAGGTGTTTTTGAGTTGAATTACATTTGTTCAGCTTCCTAGGGGTAATACGGGCCAGTTTGTGCCCCCTCAAAGTTGGTCACCTCGGGTCTCAAAATTTTTAAAAAAATCCCCAAAAATACATTTATGATCCGAATGAGCTGAAATTTAAAATATAAATAGTCCTTGAGAAGATCTACAAAAAATACGCTTACATGTGTAGGTTATCTCCTTCAGTCGAAGAGATATTTAGGTTTATTTATTTTTTTTTTTTTAATTTTGCTCGATTTTTTTTTGTTTTTTAGATATGGCGGCCCTACGGAGGGTCGAATTTTTTTTTTCAAAATATCAGCTATATTGGAAATAAAATTCTAAATAAAATAAAAGAAACTTGGTAACAGTTATCTCGTCCGTGTAAAAAGTTACACGCATCCAAAGTTGGAACATGTAAAATGGGCCTAATTTTTTACGATTTTTCCTAAAAAAGTCCCTATATTTTTTCTTTTGTAGAAACAAATTTTCTTTGGGACTATATACAATTTTTATATGTTCCGGAAAGAAAACTTAATGCAAAAGCATGTAAAGTAAAATTGGGCTCACTTAAGCGGACACAGTATCCCCCAGACCTATCCAAACTTGGACAATTTTAAAAAAAATATTTAGGTTTCAGTAAAAAATTCTAAAAAGGCAAAGCACCGATCATCGAAAAAGTTCCATATTTGTATAACCCTATATGTTGTTTAAATACTTAGAAAGTTGTTTTACTATCACACGGTAAATAGCGTCACAGTAGGCACTTTTCTAAAAAAACTTAGTTTTTGGAACACATTTTCCCCGTTTTAGGAATTTCGGTATTTGAAAATAAAAAATGTCAAAAATTATAATGTCATTAATTTAAGGACATTTGGATCTAAATTAGTTCCCAATTTTGTTTTGATATCTTTAACCGTTAAAATTTTACATTAAATCAAATTTTATATTTTTCTTCATGGAAAATCACCATATTATAATTTTTTAAGTTTTTATGGTAAATGACGTCCCAAGAATGTATAAAATTATTTAATTTTACTAAAATATCAATCCTCAAGTCCTAAGATTTTCAACAATATCAAATACTTATATAAAAAGTCTTTATTTACTCTTCAGAAGTTCCACAAACCTTGCCCCTTTCGAAAAATTTGTACGTTTTTTCATATATTGCATGCAAAATGTGTTACACCAAACTTTCTGTTAAGTCAGTGTGTGTTGGAATTCAGAATTAACATTTGATATGTTAGTAACATTTTGCATGAAATATATGAAAAAATGTACAAATTTTCCGAAGGGGGTAAGGTTTGTGGAGCTTCTGAGTAGTAGATATATGCTTTTTATATAAGTATTTGATATTGGTAAAAACTTTAGGACTTGTAGATTCATATTTTAATAAAATTAAAGAATTTAATTAATTTTTTGAACGTCATTTACCTTAAAAACTAAAAAAATTATAATATGGTGATTTTCCATGAAGAAAAATATAAAATTTGATTTAATGTAAAATTTTAACGGTTAAAGATATCAAAACAAAATTGGGAACTAATTTAGATCCAAATGTCCTTAAATTAATGACATTATAATTTTTGACATTTTTTATTTTCAAATACCGAAATTCCTAAAACGGGGAAAATGTGTTCCAAAAACTAAGTTTTTTTAGAAAAGTGCCTACTGTGACGCTATTTACCGTGTGATAGTAAAACAACTTTCTAAGTATTTAAACAACATATAGGGTTATACAAATATGGAACTTTTTCGATGATCGGTGCTTTGCCTTTTTAGAATTTTTTACTGAAACCTAAATATTTTTTTTAAAATTGTCCAAGTTTGGATAGGTCTGGGGGATACTGTGTCCGCTTAAGTGAGCCCAATTTTACTTTACATGCTTTTGCATTAAGTTTTCTTTCCGGAACATATAAAAATTGTATATAGTCCCAAAGAAAATTTGTTTCTACAAAAGAAAAAATATAGGGACTTTTTTAGGAAAAATCGTAAAAAATTAGGCCCATTTTACATGTTCCAACTTTGGATGCGTGTAACTTTTTACACGGACGAGATAACTGTTACCAAGTTTCTTTTATTTTATTTAGAATTTTATTTCCAATATAGCTGATATTTTGAAAAAAAAATTCGACCCTCCGTAGGGCCGCCATATCTAAAAAACAAAAAAAAATCGAGCAAAATTAAAAAAAAAAAATAAATAAACCTAAATATCTCTTCGACTGAAGGAGATAACCTACACATGTAAGCGTATTTTTTGTAGATCTTCTCAAGGACTATTTATATTTTAAATTTCAGCTCATTCGGATCATAAATGTATTTTTGGGGATTTTTTTAAAAATTTTGAGACCCGAGGTGACCAACTTTGAGGGGGCACAAACTGGCCCGTATTATCCCTAGGAAGCTGAACAAATGTAATTCAACTCAAAAACACCTCAGCTCTAACCATGTGAAATTTTGTAATAATATCTCCAATAGTTCCCGAGATACCGAATTATTTCCAAAAAAAAAAGTTTCTAAACCACTGTGCAAAGGTACGAATATGTATTTCAAATACTTAAAGAAATCAAAGTTCAAAGTTTTGTAATGTAGAGATATAAATTTATAATGAAATTAAAAGGTAATACGAAACATCCATTTTTTCAAGGCTGGCTAAACCTTGTAATAAAAAGTCAAAATATTAAATATTATCACTTAAATAAAGGTAGATAACTCGTTAGCAGTTTCTACGGTTTGTTCTTTCTTCAATTTTTCCAAACGGTTGGCTTTAAACAGTCTTTTTTTCTGGGATTGGAAGGCTTTTCTCAATGTAGTATCAGGATCATCAGCAAATACAGCAATGACATCTAAATAACGAAATAAATATATAAGTTATGCAATGCTTTTAACGATAAAGAAATTTATAAATAATTTTACCTATCAATGCAGAATAAAAGTTTTCAAATTTTTTGAGACTCAGTTTTCCATGCGTACCATCTACGTTAAAATCCATGATTATATTCTGTCCCAAAATTTCATTTAGGTATCGCCCAACATTTCCTTTCAATAATGATTTCATTCGTCGTAACTGCAAAAAGGCATAGATTAAAGCTTTCATTTTTTAATTTAAGAGGCATACTTACATAAGGATCTGCCTGCGACTGGATCAATAAATTTAAATCTCTTAATTTCTCCTCTGATTTGATAGGAAATATTTCCATGATGTCGTCTAGAACGTTATTTTGTGAAATTATTTTTGAAAGCAGGACTTTATGTTCCGCTAAAATTTCAATTATGCTGTTATTTTGCCGCTCTATAGTACCTATTAAAAAATATGCATTTATTAAATAATAAAAACAAATATTATAAAATTACCTTCTAAACTTTGAACTTTAGTAGTGAGCTCTTCACAATGACTACACTTTTTGTTGACTAAAAATAGAAATTTAGAGAAAATTAACGGTTAGTAAAATATTTATGTATATAAAATCAATTTAATGCAATAAAAAACCTACCTTTTGGATAATATTTTAATTTCGCCTCTGAAGGGTGTGGGCCGCACTCGTTTGGCATTTTTGTGTTTAGAAACTGTGCAAAAGAGGAAGAAGTAAGAAATTATTCTCAAATGGAAGGCAAATAAACTTGTAATGAATATCTTTAAGCGGAAATCTTTCGATGGCACCTAATTGTAGATCTGTCTGATACATTCCGAGCTGGGCAGAGTCCAAGAGCTCTTCAAAAAAACTCTCTGTATTTAAAATACATCGTCCTTCAATCATATTTTCAGCTCCTACTATAAATTTCTCAATTTGTATTGGAGTGTGTGTGAGTAATGAGCAAAAATTATTTGGGGTTTTCGTTGAAAAATAACAGTTATTAATAAATGCGCCAACTATTCTATCTCCAGCGTAAACAAAGTTATTTTTTTCGGGTTTTCTGAGTATTTCATGTTTTTCCTTATTTACAATTTGTTGAAGAATCGCCGTTGGTTTTCGTACGTGTTTCTTCAGAATCTGCAATTTGTTTTCAAATTCGTATGCGGAAAATGAAGGAAGTGTTCCATATTTCTCGGCGCAGGGTGCTACATGTAGAAGATTATGTACATTGAATGATACACTATTTTCGCCAAAAACAATTGGGAAATTTTCAACGAATAATTGTAGAAGTTCGTTTGCTTGACTTATATTGGAAACTATTTGGAGGGGACTACAAAGCAATCTATATGCACAATGAAGAACCAAAACAGTGTAATAAATGTCTTGGTGTACATTTTCATATAGTGCAATTATGCCTGTGTATGCTAAAAACTGATGAAACTCAGTTGCTTTCCAGTTGTGTATGTCATCCAAAGTTCTTTGTTTTCGCGGAAATTCTTTTGGAATCCATTTGCGCATGTTAACTAACTTTGACGAAATATTAGAAATATTCGCTTTAGAAGTTTTGTCTGCGGTTTTTCTATTAATTATCCGAATAAGCATTTTTTTCGTTACACCTAAATCTATTAGGTGCATGCTGTCTAATGGTGTTTGCGTAATCATTTTCATTCCTATTTTTTCCAGTGGCGATTGTTTTCTCAAAAACGATTGGTTATGATGCTCAGGATATTTTCTTGTTGCAAAATCTTCATCTGAAATTAAATTTCCGCAAACTGTGCTGTATGTAAGTGTGTTATTGATTTTTTTGGCAACCTGTGTGCACTTTGTGCAACCATGTGCAGAGGTATGTCCCGGAACACAGCAAACAAACGACTTTGCTGGTGTATCACAGCACAAGTTTCGAAATTGTAAAGCAATAGTCTTTCCCGAAATATAAAGGCTACCATTTAAAACATTAACTTCCTCAACAAAGTCTTTAAAAAAGTTCTCGACGCAGTGTGGTTTACCTGGACCGACAAAAATTCCTACTGGCATAGGCATTATTTTATCTTTGACGTTTACTACTTTGATAAGAATAGGCCATAGCTGCATTCTGGAACTCTTGAATAATGGAATACCATCAACGTTTACATCTAATTCCACCGTTGCATAGTTCTGTAAAATATCTTCCACTTTTTTAAGCTCATTTTCTATACCCAAATAATGGAAACTGCCTGGCGGAACACTTCTAACTACAACTTTAGTTTTTGCTCCTAGAAGCCCTTTTACAGACAGCGGAACATCCATGCCTTCCTCAGACAAAATTGCAAGCAATTCTTCCGCACAGCTTCTAGTAGGCTTAGTTTTAATTACCCACTTTTTTAATTTTTGCCTCAATGAAATTTTTTCTGGAATCCTTTGGAGTTCGTGTTCTTGTGTGACTTCTTCCTCCAAGCATATTTGGGGCATAATGTTATTTTCAAAATTGTCACACTCTTTGAACTTTTCTTTATATTTTTCATTGTACAACACTCTTTGTTTATATTTAAATATCTGTTTTTTCACTTTTCTTTTAAAATATCTTTTGGAACTATTCATTTTAAAATTTTTTAAAATTACCTTTTAACAATTTATTTAAAAATTTATTTTTTTACACACGAAACACAAAAAACGATGTCTACTACATGCACAAAAAATTATAACAAAATGTTTATTTGATATAGAATTGCCATAAATTGTTTTCGTTACTGAGTAAAATAAATTATTTTAGTACGGATTATCGTGGTATGGCAACCCTTTTTATAATAAAGAAATATAAATTAAAAATTTGTATTTTCATCCAAACATTTGATTTTTTCATTATAAAAAACACGTGAATCAAATGGTAAAATTGTATAAATGTATTAAAAAAAAAATATTCGAAAAATTCTGTTAACCTACAAGTGGTACATTTGAACTACTTCTAATACTAGTACTCATCAGCACTAGTACTTTTCCATAGAAAGTCTTGCCCTATTGGCACTAGTGCCTCCTGAACTAGTATTAGTACTAGTGGCATTTAGACAATTATCGCTTCATTTCCTGCAGGGTAGTTTTGTTTTATTCTCTACCACAAACTTCCCACAATATTGTGGAAATACCCCACAATAGTGAATACTTAAATATATTTAAACCTAGATTTACATGTTATCTAAACTTACATAATTTTTGAGAACCAAACTAGTCTTTGTATGTCTTATAATATTTTAATTGTTATTTACTGCCTTTTAATTTAAATATATTGAAGTTGTCTGCTTTTTCACCTGCCCCTTTCCTAACAAATATGCACTTACAAACACACAAAATCTTTAACAAAACTAATTGCCTGACTCACTCTCAGAGTCTACGATAAAAATCTCTTACAATCAATTGATCTCTAACAAAAATATGATAATTTTTCTATCAATCAAATTTCCATAAATTTGACATGTACAGATTGATGAACTAATAATTACCCCCATTATAATTGAGTAAACAAATGTAAACAAAATACAAACAATAACACTTCTAGACAATGTATATATAGATAGCTTCTTGGGAAAATCACCTGCCAGGTTTAAGGAAAAAGAATTTCAATTATAAAACTAGACAAATAAAAACAATAACAATAAACCTTATTAGATGCATTGATTAAATTAACATGGCCACAGCAGAAGATTTACTTACTTACATGCAGCCTCAGCAAAGAGTTGAGATTAAATCATAGGTTAGAAATATTTAATGAAAATGTGAGGGTTTATTAGAAAAGGCGCCAATACAAATTGTCTTCCAATGAATTGAGGCTCACAAGAGCGTTATAAAAGTAAATAAAATGTTTGGTTAGTGGGCTTTAACCACTAATAAACTCTACACTTTCTTGGGAAAGTAGGAAAGTAACAAAAATTTAATTAAAACCACCAAAAATATATATATAAATACATATATAACAGACTAATGACTGTAAATGTCAAAAATTTTATATATTTTTTTTTTTGGTAAATATAAAGGTTGTTGATTATTTTTCTTGTAATTGATGATGGTTTTTTTTTTTGTAAGAAATGTCTAGTGCAGCTTCTATATAATTTTCTGAAGAACAAACCACACAAGCCAGCATGAAATTATCATGATCTTTACCATCATCAATTTAAGATAACGCATCAGTGTTTACGTGTTTGTATTCATTTGCTGCATGCAACTTATTCTCTGTTTTCTTATATATGTACACAAAACGCTTGGCTTAAGCTGCTTGCAACCACTAGACAAGCCTAACAACAATCAACAAAAGCAACCAACTTTGCAGTCAGTTTACCCAGCAAACCAACCATTCTTTACTTGTGTCATAAATTATAATTTTTTTTTTTTTCTGGTATTTATATGTATTTTTCACTTCACCTTCTACTTTTCTATTTACTTATTTGCCACATGCGTGTTTGGCTGGCTTATTTTCTATACGTGTGTGTAACATGGTCAGGACAGTTACAGCATTTTGTCTAGAACATGCCTTTAAGCGACAGGCATCTACAAGTTGCACTTGACTACCGATTACAATCAATCTTATGAAATTTAATGGAAAACAGGAAAAAACTAAAACAAGAAGTTGTAGAAAAAAGAAAAAAAAAAAAAAAAAAAACAAAACTAACAAATTCTTAATATGAAAAACATATTAACCATAAAATGTTTTAGCCATGTAAATTATAGAATCTTGTTAGAATTTGCTTACAATTATGTTTTTTTGTCTGACTGTCAGACAGCAGGCAGGCAGAGTGGAAATAGCTAGAGACAGAGATACTTGACTTGCAACAAGACATAAGTCAAAGATCTTTACAAGTTAAAAATGTTGAAAATAAATGATATTTTGTTAAATGAATACATTTAGTTTTAATTTGCACACACGCTACAGACGATTGAGAGAAAAATATAAACAAGAAAGAGTTTAGGCACTTAAAATTTCTATATTGTTGACATTATGTCAACAATGCGTAAATGCATAATGTGCAAATGGCCCACACAACATGTAAATACTGTAAATTTTGTATAAGATTCATTTAAATGTGAAAATATAGCCACAAATTCAAACCAATTTAATAATTTACATAATTAACCTTTTGTAGACAATTGGTAAATAATGTATAATTGGTTACGTAATAACAAAATCGTGTTAAATGTCCAAAACAACAAAAAATGTTAATTTATTACATTATTGACATTATGTCAACAATATGTAAATAATGAAAAAAATTTATATTATTCACTTAAATGTGAAAATATATATACCAATTTAGAAAATTCATTGATTTACATATTTTACCTTATGTAAACAATTGGTAAATAACGTAAAAAATGTTCTTATACAGTGAAAAAATCTTGAAAAATGACCACAACAAAAAGGTCTAGAATGTTCACATTGTTGAGATCATGTCAACAATATGTTAATGATGTAAAAAATTGTAAATTATTCATTTAAATGTTAAAATATCGCTGTCAATTTAGGAAATTCAACAACTTACATTGTTTACATCATGCCAACAATATGTAAACAATTTTTTTTATTCAATTGAATGTTAAAATAACGATAAACTATCTGTAATTTAATAAGTTACATTATTTACCTCATGTAAACAATAGGTAAAAATCGTATAAATGTATAACTACGTATAGGTAGTTATACATTTTAATTAAATAGTCAAGAAATAGTGTAAAATGACAGACAAAAATATTTATAATTTTTTACATTAATGACATTATGTCGTGTTTGGGTAAAATATGTATAATTACGTTCAATTCTGAAACAATTGAGTAAATTTTTAAAACAACAAATAATAAAATTTATCTTATTCTTTACATCATATCTACAATGTGAAGTAATCTTAAATATTACAATAAATTTGACAAAACTTCAAGCTTTAATTTGAGATCAAAATTTATAAAATCTCACTAAAAGTTGTAAGTACAAGGGGAAGATCCCTACTCATGCAAAGCATGGTGTTGGAACTAGGAAAATAGGTTATGGGAGGGAGAAAAGAGGGAGTTGTGTTTTTGAACATTCGATTTGAACTTTCCTATATTGAGTATGACAGGAAACACTTCAGCGGGAATTTTCCCAGTAGTGTGTTGTGCGCTCCATTGGCCAATCGCATCCACAAAGGGATGTGTTCTTGATGAAAAACGTATATTAGGCAAAAATCTGCAAGTTCCCTAACTTCATCAGAACACATTTAATTGTAGTACAGTAAAACACAGCCCATATTGCGTCGGTGCTCTACTGTATGCGGTCGTATAATAGACTTTGAAGCACCGACCCATACATGGGAGTTGTATTCTATTTTCGGTCGTAGGGTAAAGGTGGTGGAAAAAGTGAGATGATCAAATCAGGAGTGAATTAGTTTCAACACTGTTTCAGAAAACCGAGGCGCTTCTTTCGACACTTGAAAAATGTGTTTAGATCAGCGGATATTACATTGTATTATCTTGCCCATAACATCAAGATCTTCTGATTCCACAATATTTACACAACCCATAAATACAGATGAAGCGACACAACCTGTCGTTCGTTTTTGTGTCAACATGCAACACTGAGTCTTACTAGCGTTGAATGCGAGCCTATTCGCACGACACCATTCAGAGATGGTCAGAAGTTCCCTATTAAGGGAATTATTGCCCCAATCTGCGATAGGTTTGGTCTCTTTCTGAGTGAATATGAATGGCAAATGTTGCTGTCATCTGCAAAACGAAATATATAGGGTGGGAAGTTTGACATAGAAGTTCATTTAGAAAAATAAGGAATAGAGTAGAAGAAAGAACGTAGCCTTGCGGTAACCCCGAATTTACCTTGAACATGTTTGAAGAGTTTCCATCTATAACTACTCGTATAGTGCAATCTCTGAGAAAACTCGATATAAATCGAGAGAAGTTAAAACCGACATTAAAAGCAACAAGTTTTGATAAAAGTGCATCATGCCACACTCTATTGAACGCCTTGGAAACATCTAGAGCCATCAATTTACTTTCGAAAAAAACAGGAATGGAACGACACCATTTTTCCGACAGGAAGCCTAGCAAGTCTCCTGTAGAGCGTCCTCTACGAAAGCCATATTGGCGGTCGTTAAGTAAATTGTTGGGCTCCAGAAATTTTCATCACATTGGTGGGTATTTTTATACAGAAATTTTCATCACAATCGTGGTTCTTTTTATACAGAAATTTTCAACACAATCGTGGTTCTTTTTATACAGAAATTTTCAACACAATCGTGGTTCTTTTTATGAAGAAATTTTCATCGCAATCGTGGTTCTTTTTATATAGAAATGTTCATCACAATCGTGGTTCTTTTTATGAAGAAATGTTCATCACAATCGTGGTTCTTTTTATGAAGAAATTTTTATCACAATCGTGGTTCTTTTTATATAGAAATGTTCATCACAATCGTGGTTCTTTTTATACAGAAATTTTCATCACAATCGTGGTTCTTTTTATGAAGTAATTTGCATCGCAATCGTGGTTCTTTTTATACAGAAATTTTCGTATAGACGTGACCTTAGCAACCTTCCAACATAACTATTAATGACTTATTAATCCAGATATAGACAAAAAATACGCAAAAAATCGAAATAGTCCCGGTTATTTAAAAACGTATATAATTTGTCTATAGTTTTCCAACTTTGTAGCACATTTTCAAATTCCCTCTTGCCTCTTTTTATACCCTCCACCACCACTAGTGGTGAAAGAGGGTATATATACGTTTGTCATTCCGTGTGTAACATTGAGAAATATTCATCTGAGACCCAACAAAGTATATATATTATTGATCCTTATGAAATTCTAAGTCGATTGAGCAATGTCCGTCTGTCTGTCCGTCTGTCTGTCTGTCTGTCTGTGTAAAACACTCTCACGCCCAAAATACATAAGAAAAATTAATAAAATATATACCAAAATGTTTATAATTTTTCTAAGCAGTTTGGTATTGAAAATCAGCAAAATCGAGTTGGTAGAACCAGGGTTATGGATTAAAATGTAAGACAACCTCCAAAAATTTAGATCATTTTCACATGTTTTTTTCTGATTTTTGGTAAAACCATTGCAGAGAATACCATGAAATTTTGCACACATTATTTATATGATAAAAGGACAAATTCTGTTGAAAATGGAAAGAATCGGTCCATAGTTTCTCGTAGCCCCCATACAAATTTCTTCCCGAAATATGGTGCTATGGTATGTAAATGCCCATAGAATTGCAGTATCCATACAAAATTAAGCACAACTAAGTTTCGTGAAAACAGAAATTGCGACACCAATTTTTTTTTGGATCGGGCACTATTTGACCATAGCCCCCATATAAATTTTACTTCCGAAAATCATTTAAATACACTTAAATATCTTATATATATCGGTATCAGGTTGAAATTCAACTTGAATAATTCCCATGCACATGAAAATCGCTATAGAGAATTTCATGAAGATCGGCCCATAATTGGTTATAGCTCCCATATAAGGACCACTTCTAAAAACCACATTAATTTTCATAAATATCTGAAAAATATCGTTATCGAATTAAAATTTTACACAGATCTGTAGTATTAATTCACAAATGATACTACTAGATTGTGTGAATATCGGTTCATATTTGACCATAGCTCCCATATAAGGTCCATTTCCGAAAATTACTTAAATACTAATAACTGTCTTATAAAAGCTTCTATCTAGTTTAAATTTCAAACAAATATTTCCATTATATACGAAAATCGATGTGTTGAATTTTGTGAAGATCGGCCGATAATTGGTCATAGCTCCCATATAAGGCCCACTTCCGAAAAACACATTAACCTCTGTAAATATTTTAAATATATGGATATCGAACTAAAATTGTATACCGATCAATATATTGTATCCAAAAATTATACTACTGGGTTTTGTGAATATCGGTCCATATTTGACCATAGCACCCATATTAGCTCGATGTCTGATAATCACAATAATACCCATAAAATTCTTATAAATAATGTTATGGACAAAACTATCAAGCAAAATAGGCTTTAAATACATAGAAATCGCTTTAAAATATTTAATTATATCTTCCAAATAAGTCGCACATCCGAAAAATACATTAACGCATATATACACTCATATCGGTAAAAAATGTAACAGATATAAGTTTCAAGTTGATTTGGTGACTATGGGTTCTTGATTATATATAGAAGGCTCACATCCGGAAAATTCATTAGAACAGAACAAAAATATACTTTTGAAGTTTTACTAAATATATTTGTTTACCCTTTTTTATACTCTTTTAATTCACTTGTGGTGAATAATAAAAATGTTGAGCCAATCGGTAATGTTAACCAATTATTAAGTATATAAATTGTTAAATAGTACATTTTATTCCTATTATAAAAGTATAGACTCTGTTGGAAACGGTAGGAATATGTAGTTATTTGAACTATAAATTGCTGAAGAAGATAACATTTTTATACATTTGAAATAAAATATCTTCTGCGTAAACTAGTTTTTCTAACAATATAGAAAATACTACTATAAAACTATGTTTTAAATAAATGTTTATTTTGTTTAAAAAAAAACTGTTTTTATTCAAGAAAGTACATAATTTGTATATAGTCCAAAATGTGTATTATATCATGATTCATATATAATCCATAAAGTGGCTTAAAAAGAAATTCGGTTATAGTCCTAATTCGCTCATAGTCCACAAAAATTGTGCAACTGTATTTGTAGTCAATAAGCGAAAACTACTGTATTACATTAACATTCTACCATTCTTCATAATCGGAGCTAAGTCCCAATAACAAACACTGAATATGGATATAAGAGTAATGTAATGTAATTTCTATAATTTTCATCTAATTTATGTGGAGGGTATTTAAGATTCGGCATAGCCGAATATAGCACTCTAACTTGTTTTATAAAAAATCCTTTACATCAATACATTTTGCGTAATTTAAATTTCTGTTTAATAAATTGTTTAATTCTTGTTGCTTTATATGTATGAAGATAAATATGACCAGGCTCAGCATGTTATAAACAATTTTGTAGTTTTGTGTTAAATATATGATTCTGTCTCGTAATCTAAGATACATCATATTTTTTGTTGCTGCTGCCGCCGCTGCATTTTTGTATTGCCTGTTAAAGTCTATGGCAAATGGTTAAAAAAAAAATCTGGATAAAAAAAAACTTTACACATGTGTAATCTAAATCACTACTACGTTGTTATTTGAATAATGTTTACGAGACGCATTTGTTAAATGAATTGTGTATAAGTAACAGCCTTTATAATTCCTGTGCTGTTGCTAAAATATAGTTAGTGCGTGCAAATATTCACATCACAGCACGGTTGCAATTTTCAAAAACAAAAACTAAATGAAAAACTGGAAAACTAAAAAAAAACTACATGTTTCTATTTACGTTTTAACGTTTTACATGGCGGTTTAAATAGAGTTTTGTTTTTACGAAATTTGTTCGTTTTAGTTTAGCACTACTGACTTATCAAGTTTTAGTTAGTTTGACTGTTTAGCTGTTTGCTGCTGGCTGGCTGGCTGGCTGGATGGCTGACTAGATGGTTGGCTGACTGGCTGGTTGTTTGTGTTATTTGGTATGTCTGCATGTTTAGCATTTGTAGCATGTCCTTAAAAGTGACAAATGTACAACATGCCTGTGACGCATGATTAAAAATTATGAATATTATGTAATTTTTTTTTTTAAGGCAAATAAATGAAGACTACAAGAAAGTTTTTGGTAAATCTTGGTAAAATTTTGTAAGCGCTATTTGAAATATCAAAATATAACACAAAAAGTCAGCAATACAATTAAAATGCTCTTAATTTGAAATACCTACATCCTTTACATCAGTACATTCAAGTCAGCATGTCAACAATATGTGAAATATGTAAAACTTATTGGGTGTATGACTTAAAAAGTGGTAATTTTGACACGGAAGACAAAGATCGCCCAGGCTAGCCAACAAAGTTTGAAGACCAAGAACTGGTGGCATTACTACATGCAGAATGGAAGCCGAGAGACTTGAAATACCATTTTGTACATCCAAAATGATGATTGAATGCTAAAAAAGAAAATAATTTTTACACCGAATCATTTTGCACTGAATCATTGTGATGAAAAGTGAATCCACTACAACAACCCGAAGCATAAGAGATCGTATTTGAAGCCCGACCAACCAGCCGAATCGACACCAAAGTCAAATATCCATGGTGCTGGTAATGCTTTGTATTTGGTGGGTCCTATATATTATGAGCTGCTGAAATCTGGCCAGACCATCACAGGGGACACGTATCGAATGGAACATTGTCAGTAAAATGCCCAGACTATGCGGTTAGACATGAAACCCTAATATTTCATCATGACAACGCTCGGCCGCATGTAACCATACCTGTTAAGAACTATTTAGAAAGAAGTGGTTAGAAAGTTTTGTCTCACCCGCCTTATAGTGCAGACCTTGTCTCGTCCGACTACTATTCGGTTTTATCGATGCAGAACACTCTCTCTGGAATACGCTTCACTCTGGAACAGTGTATCCGACATTGGCTTGATTCGTTCATAGCCTCAAAAGATGAGCAGTTCTGTTGGCGCAGAATCGATATGTTGCCAGAAATATGGGAAAAGTTAATAACTAACAATGCTTAATACTTTGAATACATTTATATTGTACTAACGTTACAAAATAAAAGCTAAAACTTTGAAAAAATCCCGCATTTTTAAGTCATACACCCAATAATGCATGTTTGGAAGCAGTTTGATACTAAAACAACCCGATACATGAACACATCTTTCAAATAATCGCCGTTAATAGATCAGTCAGCTCGTGCAAAAGTTCTCGTGAGAACAGAGCAGAGGCAAATATGGTATTTCAACGTGTTCTCCTTGTTTCCAATCAAGAAATTTCAGCTGAAGTTAATAATCTTGTCGGCTGGCATAATCCGTAACCCCTAGAAACCCCATCATAACCACAGACTTATTGCAGTCGTATAGGTACCATACAGGTTTCGGTATCGAGCTTGTCATCAAAGTAGTACATGTGATTTGAGCTGTATAAGTACAAGCGACTTACTGCATAAATACGAAACATCAAGTGAACCGCAAACAGAGAAATCTGTTTTGGTGGTGATAACCGAATTTGTAGCTAATCGAATCATTCTGTCTTAATGACTAAATTTTTCTGTTGTAGCTGACAAAAACTCAAATATTTCAATCTCAATTCTTCTTTCTCAACTGACTTTCTTTTGCTAGAGCTTAATCACAGTAAATCTTATGGCTCTGTGACGATTTTTTCATCATACAGACAAGAACATCAGTATGAGCCAGCACCCAGATTAGCTAATAGATTACGTTAAGCTAAACTAAATATCGCATAGATATCAGAGTGAGATCTAACAGCAGGTCGATACATATCCGTATATTCCCTAAAATCAATGTGTCTAAGATTAACTTGGGTACCTGCCTCGAAGGCCTAACCTCACGGTGTTCTTAACACTGGATAGAAATAATGTGTCTATCAACGCCATTGTGTGACTTGCAAGGAATACACAATTCGTAACTTTTCGCATATTCACACATCAATATTCAAGCACATTGCTCGAGAGCACGGTCTATCTAATCCATGCCATCGTAGCTAGCTAGTCAATCATCAAAACCCAAGACAATCATCGAAGCAGTAACATCCGGCCTGGTAAAACAGTCCGATATATGATCTCTAACTTCAAAAGCTCCCATCCTCCCATAAGACAAAGTGTGTGGTCTAACTCCAAACACAGTAAACCTTGATCGAGAAACAAACCCAGCGATCAGTATATCATGAATGCCACCACTCCAAGTACAAGTTTTCTGAGTACAGAGACAATTGCTATCTGCAACTTTTGATGACCTTAGTAAGATCCAATTGGTGGCCTGAAATTTGTCACTAACTCAATTATCAGTCCTTTCACTAACGACCTTCTACAAACTTTGGGGTTTATACCACACCAATAGATAGTCAGGATAAATCCTGGGGCTACTGCCTACCGTAGTACTTGATATGTCCTGATCATCATGTTTAAAATCAATGAATTAGTACCCCAGATTCTTCACATGGTCCTTCTGGAGGAATATATGGCAATGACTGCATTTGATTCCCTTATTTGAATGTTTAGGCTTAAAACAGTTTGGAGCACAGAATGATGCACATATAATTCGCATTGTACGACAACCTGAGTCCACCCGCAGCAGTAGTGGGTAAGGATGTATCTTGTACCGTCAATAAGGTCCATCTTATTATAATTATTAGTGAGGCTATATGCACTGCGACCCATAGGATCTTTTGTGCAGCCCAAGATTTTTCAACCCAATAGATTTAGGCTACGTATGAAGCTAATTATTCCATTTGGTGGGATATCAGTTACTTTCCCCGGTGCCAAAAGAGCCCTTCCGAGCCATTTAGTTCTGTACATTGCCAGCATTGGGCAGTCGCATAGAACATGTTCAGAGGTTTCGGCATGAAGTCCACAAAACCTGCACTGTTCACTCACAACATTACCTACAATAAATTGATGATACCTTAATCCACAGTGTCCGATGAATAATCCAGTAAGTATTCTCAAGTCACCGATTCAACCCAGGAACGAATACGTTCCAAAGTGTATTCACGTGGGATGTCAAAGAATGGTTCAGTACCTATAGAAGAGCATCGAGTTGGCAGGACAATCAGCGTGTTCATTGTCTTGCCAATAGGAACGCCAGCATGACCTTCATGACCAGGTACCCAGCACAATGTGAGCTAATTGTGTGCACTGAGTTCATTCAAGGATGTCCAGCAGTCCATAACAACATCAGACCTCACCTCATATGATATTAAGGCTCCAAGAGCAGCTTGGCTATCAGACATAACAAATATCCTAGTATTCCTTAATCTCCTTCCTAAACATTCGTTACAGCATATAAGAATGGCGTAAATCTTCGCCAGAAATATTGAAGGGAATGTAACCATTGGGATACCCCTTTGAATATTGGGCCAACAAATACCTGCCTCAGTGTCACCATAAGCATGTTTGGAACCATCACTAAACTATACTTGATCGGCATTATTCTGCCACAAAGTCAGATTTCTCCACTCGTTCCTTTCAGGTGTAAGGAGCCTAAATATCCCATGAACACCAGAGTTGGTGACATATAGTCTGATATTGTAATACTAGGATCATTAACAAAGATGCCTAAAATGCGCGTGTGCCCAACCAGATCTCCCGGCATTACACGGTATATCCTTTATAGTTTGGATGCACTCCTATAGGCCTCCTCCATTACCAATATATGTAGGGGTGGGATGTGGAGGATTGCACCCCGAGTGGGACAGGCACTCATGGACCCAGTAGTAGACACAGATGAGGCGATATACCTTGTCAAGTAATGCTATCGCGATCAGCTGCTCCACCATGCCAATGCAGCATATGATATTATTGGCATAATTACCGTAATAAAAGACCAGTAAATCATCTACGGTTTTAACCACCAAATTTTACCAAAAAGTCGCTGGCAGGCACATATTACCCTAGTAGCTTTTTTGATAGTATTGGATAAATCAGAATTCCAAGTGAGAATTCTATCAAGTGTAACCCCAAGATATTTTACCACCTTAGAAAACCCTGAGATCCATGTTACCAGGTTTCACACCAACTCCATTGTCATTAATCCAGCAGCTAAGTATATTTACTAGATTTTATACAAATCTGATTCATACACAGAGAAAACAGATTCGTGATAGTAACCGAATTTGTTGCCACTCGAATGAGTCTACCTTAGAGACTGAATTTTACAGTTGTGGCTACATGATTTCAGAAGGGGTAACAAAAGTTTGGTTGCTTTAACCGAAATTCTTCTTTATCAACTCACTTTCTGTTGATAGAACCGAACAATTCTATGTGTACAGCCGAATCATTCGATTGGCAACAAATTCGGTTGCTATCACGAATTAGTTTTCTCTGTGTAGTTTCCTGTTTTTGCGTTACTTTGAAATCTATTAAAAGGCGTTGCAAACTTTGTTAAGAACTTATTAGATGTTTTATTTTATGTAGTACCTAATAAAAATATTAAATTGTCGCATGTAGTTGTCTATTTAAATTGGAATTTTACTGCGGCCACGAAAGCTAGCAGGAAATAACGTTTTGCAACGAAAAATAATTAAAAATGTTAAGAAGCAGATATGGGAAAGCAAAAATAACATAATTATTTCAAAAGCTAATAAGGCTGGCGGGAAAATTAAATTCATTATACAGGAATATATAGGAAAAACAGAGGTATTCTATATTAATGAAATCTAAGCTAATATGTAAAACAAAAATCTAATCACTGCTACATTTAATTGCTTTCTAAAAGTCTGATAAACCCCCTAGAGTACCTGCAAAATCATTTTTGTAACTAGCTCTCCTCAATATTTACCGGAACATTGAAATGCTAAGAAAACAACAAATCTTTCTTAAATACAATTTTCTTAAATAATTACAAAATTCTCATCAGTTATTTAGTTTGCTGTAATTTTTTTTTCCAAACATTTCAAAATATGTAACTTTTATCTGAAAACATTTCACAAAGATTTCTTTCCCATACTCATACACATTTGTTGCAAAATTTTTCTTACATTTTCCTTGAATTTTTTTTTTTTTGTTTAAACCTGGCCAGCAATTAAAATTTAAATCGTAGAGCCGAGTAATCTACAATAAAGGAAAAAAAAGTTTAAATCATTCCAATAAGCAGAACATAAAAATTATACAATTCAAATAGCCAAACAAGCAACTCAGGGAAACAAAGAACTCAAACCAAAAAAAAAAAACAAAAGTATAGAAAGAATCTCACAAAGCTGATGTTGATGATGATGATGCAGTTGTAAATTATAGATGTTGCTGGGTTTTGCCCAGACTACATTGTATGAAAATTGGAGTAATTGCATGTTACTGCTGCACACAGACAATTGGCGTTGTAGTTTTTTTTTTTTTTTTTCTTTCTTTCAGTTGTAACTTTATTTTACTCATGCAAAAATATCTATCTAGGAAGTCAGAGAAAAAACCGCCAAATTACTACTAGGCCACAATCATATACATATACAAAAAATGTATCTATATGAGTAAATTTGTTTTATCTTCACAAATGAAGGGAATAATTTAATAATTGTTGGGATTAATTTGTACAAAAGGCTATCTAATGGTTTAAAAATTACAACATGGTTTTATGGTTTACGAAATGGATACTAGGATAAGGAACTTAAGTGAGTTTCAGAAGTTATGTTTTTGTGAAAATGTTCATTGTGCCTTTATATATGGTCGATAAATTATGAATAATTAATTAAAGACAATTTGTGAAGCTTTGTTATTATTGCAATTAAATTAAAATCATTTACATACATATCAGTAGCAATCACATGACTGATAGTGTCAATTAATGGAGCAGAAACTCAAAACAAGTGAGTTTTATACCAACCTAAATAAGCTATTTATTATTTCGCGTAATAAACAGAATAATAAATAGTTATCTTAATACGTTTTTTTGACCTCTGTTCTTAGCGGCCATATTGCTGAAGTAATTTGTTGAAATTACGGTCATTAATACTATAATTTATAAAAAGTGCCGCTGAAGCACATATGCGTAAGATGGTTTCTTCGCTTCTGAAGTGGTGATTTTGACACGGAAGATAAAAATCGTGAGGCCCAGCCATAAAAAGTTTGATGACCATGAATTAGAGGTATTACTCCATTAAGATTGTTTTAAAGCTCAATAAAAGCTGGAAAAATTTGAAAGATGCCGAACGATCGGGACGCCATTTGAGGCCTCTACACAAATTGTGGAAGACATATTCATCGGACATGGCTTAGGTTAGGCTAGGTTTCCAGGCAGCCGCGAAGTGAAGATGAAGTGCAGCTCACGTGGGTCCAAGCATAGGTTCCATTGTGTTACCTGAAAGTATAGAGGCAAAAAGGGAAGGACAGAGTAGAGATTTGGTTAAGATTGAAACGTGAGAGAAGAGATCCGAGAGAGAAAGGAGAGTAGATTATTATTTGGTCACTCCATGAAGATCCCCATATTTGCTCTGGTTAGTCAATTACTGTTCCTTATAAAGGCATTAATGCACTCAAACCTCAAATTCGAGAGCTCATAGAGACTATTTAGGGAACGATGTCCCAGAAACCTTAAGCGTAGATTTTTCAATGCCGGACAGTGACAAAGAAGATGAGAAATTGTCTCATCCTCCTCCTCGTTTTGACAACTTCTGCAGAAGTCGGTGTAGGGCAAGCCAAGTCTCCTCGCGTGGTTGCCAAAAGTGCAGTGACCGGTAATGACCGCCACCACACCACTCAAATGTGAGCGTGTCAAGCCAAGAAGTTATGTTGTATGTCCGCGATTCAGTCAAGGCCATATAATTCAGGTAATAGTACATGTGGGTTCACAACCCCATCTTGTCTGAGTAAGCTCATAGTAGAAGTTATTAATGTGATGCTTGCATTTGGATAACGGAATCCCACATAGGAAGTTTATGTGTCCGTCAGGCAGCATGGCGCCTTTTTTCGCCAATTCATAATGCAACACAGTTGCCTATAGTATATCCGTATCCACGTACCCACTTGAGTACGACTGTTGAATGTCTCGCCATCCTGTTTAAGGATACCCGGCATTCCTGGACAAAACTATATGTTGTATATACACCTGTTAGGGATTTTATTGCGGCCTGACTGTCAGTATATATACAAATATTCCTACCTGATATCTTGTTATAACTGAGCCAGTTAGCCGCCCTTTTTATGGCTGATATTTCAGCCTGGATAATGCTACATTAATTTAGAAATCTAAAAGATGACCTAGTTTCGAATTCCTGAATGTAAATTCCTGAATGTAAATAGCATTCGTGTGACAACTTGTTCAACCGCAACCGGTTCGTAATTGTGGACGAATCGTTAATACAAAATAGGACAAGGTGAGTGTGTTAGCCAATAAAGTAATCCGACCGTTTTCTGTGGTGAACTCTGTATAATTCACATCCTTCAATAATTCACTATCTTCAAAACTAACTAACTAAATGGGTCGGTTCATAATTGTGGACGAATCGTTAATGCGACCGTTTTCTGCGGTGCACTCTGTATAATTCACATTGACTACCTTCAAAACTAACTAACTAATTGGGTCGATTTATTAAGGATTTCAAAAGAACGACCACATTTGGGCAAGAAAAAAACATGTAAGAAAATCCAGTTTCCATGGCTCCCTCATCCAGCCTATTTTCCGGATTTAGCTCCGAGTGACTATTTCATGTTTCCAAACCAGATTTGACTCCAACTATGAAATCATCTCACAAACAAATAGCCATTTTGATGATCTCGACAAATTTTCTTAATTGAAAGGGATACAAAAATTGGAGAAACGTTGTACAAAGTATATAGAGCTCAAAGAAGACTATGTTGAAAAATAAAATTATTTTTTATCCAAAAACCTCGGCTTTATTCAAAAAATCACGGACTTATTGACCCGTTCACATATTATGTACTTTGAGATGGAGTGAAAACAGCTGATGAATGAAAACTCTGAAACTGTACGAGAATGCTTAGCAAAATTGTAATCCTAGAATAAAGGAGTCTTTAATTTGCACAATCGTTTTTCTATATAATGAAGTTTCTGTCAACTAAAGAAGTTTTGGAATGGCTGAGATCCAATATCATTAGAACAACTGAAAATAGCTGCAGCCATTAAGATGTTAGAAAATATCTACCCTGGCTGAACGAAACCAGTAATAATATCACATTAAGTTTATAAAAATTGTATTAATAGAAGGACGAAGGCTTTTAGTTGCACAATCGGTTTTGGTATATTAAGAATAATCTATCTTCAGAATTTTCCAAGATGATATTCTGTCAATTAAGGAAGTTTCGGAATGGATGAGATCAAATGTTGTTGGAATAACTGGTGTAAATGTCTTTTATGACAGGAGATACATCAGAAAGATACAGGGTTATTTAATTCTCTTCACGGATCTCAATAACTACATATCCGGAAGGCTTTTGGTGTACTACAGCGTCAATTACTGATATCGAATGTTATCTCATGGAACAGGAGCATGAAGGAGATTTTGTCAAATACGAAAGTTGTGGAATCGCTGCGATCAAATGTGGTCTTCTCCGACAGACCGTTGCGAAGTTGGTATCCCTGGCAATTCATCCTCGTAGAAGGAGAGATAGATACCTCGAATTGCAGAGTTATAAGATATTCTACATGGATCTCAATCACTGTATATCAGGAAGGCTTCCGGAGCATTATAGTGTCAACTAAGGATGACGCTGAATAACTGAAATAGAATACCGTTTCGGAAAATGTGGGAAAATCTCTGAATCGATGGACATAGACAACAATACGGGTTCCGCTACATTTTATATACGTATACCCCTGCACTATTTTTTAAGTAGATTTTCTGGCAACTCATCAAATTGTGGACTGGTTAGGATCAAATTTTGGATTCACAACTGCTATAAATGAGCTTTCTCAAGGACCTTTATGTCATTGCAATACCTGTTCCTTGGAAACATAACTCTCATGTATGGGCCGGAGCTTCGAAGTCTATTTTGGAGTTACTCGACCTCGTACAGGAGAGGGCGAAGCTGCTTATAGGTAACAGTAGGGTATCCAGCTCTATGGGATTAGTGGAACATCGTTGCAAAGTGTTTCTCTTTTCTACCGATTCTACAATGGAATGTGCTCTGCTGAAATAAGAAAACTTGTTGCCGAATCCCGTAGTTTCTATGCAAGGTCTTATCAACTCGTCATCGACTGGACGACATACATTACAGAGAAAATTCATTCTCTAGGTGTACTGTGCGTATATGGAATAAACTTCCTTCTGAAATCTTTCCGGTCACTTTTTTTCCACAAACACTACTCCCTCTATCCTTCCTCCCATAATATATTTTTCTACTTAGTTCCAGCATAATACATTGCATGAGTACGGTTCATCTCATCTGAGTGCTGGTCCTAGCAAACAAAAAATTCTCAATGGAACTCAATCACTACATATCAGGAAGTATCCAAGAGTAGTAGGAATAGTTTTAAGTAAATATCGACAAAATGGAACGAAATCTACTAATTTTAAACTATATATTGAAAAATTAGAGTATGACGTAGGGATTCTACCTCATAATCATTGATGAATTGTTGGAGTCTGCGATAACAATATCTAACACTGGACACTGTCTCATTGGCAGTACACACAGAAACTGTCAAGTACACTGAATTCTGTCGGACTAACGGGGATTAAAAGAGAAGTATAGAGTTGAATACTTCTTCAGTTACTGTCATGACCCAGCAGTTCTAAGAAACAGTCCCGAACTAGTGATTTTACCCAACATTTAGGGCGACAACTAGTTATATAACTAGCTACGTGACTAGGTTTATTAACACGTACATGTCCTAAGCTGGTCCAAAGTAGTCAACGCATTGGGTCCACATACTGGTTACATAATGTCAGTCCAATAAACGATTGCTCGTAAACCTTTCTCCGACAACTCTTCAATAGATTGCTACTGATGGGTAAAATTACTACTCTCTAAAGTGCAGTAGAAAACAAACGTTTAGTATGACTTCAATATCAGCCCAATTATGAATAAAAATTCTGCGGCAGTATTTTTCCCTTTTTTCCTATTCAAATTCAATGTTAAAAATAAGAAAAGGGAAAAAAACTCCTGCAGAATTTTTATTCATAATTTGGCGGTATAGGTTACTAAGAGACACAAAAGTGATTATAGGCTTCACGCTATGTTCCATGGGATATCATTATACTTAAGTAAAAATAAAAGTAAACTTTATGAGAATTATATCAACACAATTTGTATAAAACCAGTTTAACTCACAAAACGTTTAAAGTGACTACACTCTTGATTACATAGAGACACATAAGTGACAATTCTCTTCACACTAGATTACATGGGATGTAAAAAGTAACCAATTGTCATCTATCTGCACTACAAAGAGCACATACGTGTCAAATGACCCAAAGTACATAAATTGGAGTCGGTCAAGTGATAAGACATTTGTGACAATTATTGTTTATAAGGGATACATTGACTACTTGCTTAACTGCTGGGGAGTTGGCGATGGAGAGAACTCAGTGAGAACTATAGAGATTAAAAAGAGGATGGGAGCATTGAATATTTGTTGTGCAAAATCCTGCTTTATCGAGTAATCGAACGATATTCAAACATTTATAATGAATTTTTGTTTATTTCTATGTAGGAGAATCTGCTCATGCAGTATTCCGTATTTAGCAACGAAATATTTCCTATCATATGGAAATAATGGACTGGTACAGAATATCCAATAAATAGATCTATGCAAATTACTACTTTCTTACTCAAACATAAAGTCAAGCTCTCCTTGCTTATTTCATTATGAGAATGTTAAACTTCTTTTAAGAGATCATAAATCAGCATAAGTCACTATTAACACAAAACTAACACCCGTACTAATATATAGTTTTATAGCATTTGAATAATTCCTAATACATAAACTACTTTAAGTACAAAGCTTCTTGCCCCTGTTTGAGTTTAAAAAATTTCCTTTACAACTGAATGTCCCGTCAACACAATATAAAGCAACAGAAACACCTTGTTCATCTTATTTATTTTTGTTAGCTGTTGGCTCAACTTTAATACTTGTTGCATTTTTAACATTTGATATTCAAACAACCATCTTGGTGGTATTTGTCTGCCCTAGAACATGGCCTGCGAATCTGAAACCGCAATAACAACAGCAAACTTAACAGACAAACAAACAAAAAATCACATAAACATACAGGAAAACGACACAATTAAAAAGGAAGCACTGATGCCATAACATATACAAGTAAAAACACATCTTTGTTTTCCAAAGCCAGCTAGCAAGCAAGATGATGATGAGGAAGATCATAAGGATGATGATACTCTAGGGACAATATCGAGAGTAATGCAGAAAAAAACTGAAAAAAAATCTAAAACCAAAGCCTGAGCTGCTTGGCAGTGTGAATTCCAGTATAATGTTATTTTAAGCTAAACACCGGCTTTAGTTTTTTTTTTGCAGCATTTACTGATGATGCTGCCTTTGCTGCTGTTGATGCAATTGTATGAAAGAACCGCATGTGGCTTTTTCATTTTGCTGTTCAAAAATGTTGCCAGCAAGAAAAAAAAAAACAAAGAAAACAAGGAATCAGAACATATACATAGTTCTGATTGTGAGTGACTGGCCTTCTGTGTTGTTTAAAAAAGTTTTAAAAGTCGGTTTTGCAACAATAAAATTGTAATGTAGCACCATAATCTGTGCAACATTCGTACATATATAAACTCACCTCTACAATAATAACAACAAAATCCACACATTAAACAACAACACAAAACTAAAGCAAAAAGAGCCACACAAAGCAACACATCGTCGTCGTCATCATCCTCATCAGCAACATCATCTGGAACATTTACCAACAGACAGACAAACAAACAAACAGTCTTCACCTTAAACACAACTGCTTGTTTGTTCGGTTGGCTGCCTAGAATAGATAGATGGATGGATAGATGGATACCAAATTGGCCCACAGGTAAATGGTTATAAACTCAACTCAAAAGCTTAAACATAACTCACAAAAGCATCCGCTGTTATGGGGCAACTAAGGCCTCATCTCAACACACCAAAAAACAATCTTAGTTTAATACACTGGGCCACAGAACACAAAACACATACAGTGCTGGGCTGTGTAAATGCAGCTTCCAACCTCAGCTATTTAGCTTCCTTGAGACACATTCACAAAAAAAAAACAAAACAACGAGATATTCAACAAACTAAAAAAAAATTTTTACAAATACATGAATGTTTGTTTGAACGTTGTCTACTCATACGTAAACTTGTGGCAGGGAATGGCTAAAGCATGGCTTAACTTTTGCTAAAACAGCAAGATGAGGAGAAACAGCACAAAAAAAAAAAAAAAAACTCCTGACAGAATGATAACAAAACATAAGACAACAACTACAAAAACTGGAAAAAAAACTGCGTGAGAAACACACCTGCCGGATGGACAGACAATCGTTTTTAGTTGGGCCGGTCAGCATTGGTTTTTCTGTTTATGCCCCATAAGCTTAAGACTGACAACGGGGACAGATATCTAAGTGGGCATGATGAATGAGTGGCTATTTATAGTTTTAGAGTGTTTAGTTTGATTGATCGGTTTTTTGAGTTAAATAAATAGCAGCTCTCAATATAAGTGTGGTCGTTGAACTTGGATAAACATTTTTAAAATGAGTTTCATGAAATAAAGACATCAACATTTTAAACAATTGTAAAGCAAAAGGATCTCATCCTATTTGATCCGTCATTGATTTCCTATATAGTGAAAAATTTATTCAAATCCACTGTTAATTTTTCCAGCAGAGTTCCTGCCGTAGAACCACCCCGAGTTCGTAACAATCCTTATGATTCTATTAGGATTAATGGATCGCTGGGAGTTAGCAAACACACTCGGAGGCCCATATATCCATTGTGATATCCTTGAAAATGTTTACCTGTATTTAATGCGAATTACACATGGAAACTAAATAACTTCAACAGATGGATATCTAAGCTGTAATATACCCAGCTGATAAATTTACCTACAATGAAACCTGACATTAATTTCAAATCAATATTTATGGGTAAAAGTTTCCAAATATGTTTACTCCATAAGTAACTCTCCAGTGAAGTCTGGTACCCAGTGAGAATCACTTGTGACAAATGCTATCAGATTCTTTTGTGACACATCATTGAGATAGTCTACATCATGAAAGAGGCATGTACCGAATAACCTTAGCATTCACTCCTGTAGTGCGAGGCTGTCACCTAAGAGGTGCCAAATTCCAAGTCTAATCATACTCATATGAAATCTAATCTAGTTTCTGCCAAGAGAGTCTTGCGCACAAGAGGTTCATCTGAGTTCCGTTTCAAACATCATTCATCAATGATGTTCGATACCGCAAACAAGAAGATATAAATGTCCCTTAATGACGAAATTTCTCTGGATATCCTGTCGTAAAGACATTTCGTCCTTATTATATTGGAGTTGAGAATCTTTATTGATGAAAGGCTGTCTATTTACAAAGCTTATCGTCAATCCCATGAAAATCATTCAAGTATTCACCAACGTGCTGCATTGACACAAGCATTGTTTAGTTCATTCCTCCTTGTTCCCTTTTTCATACCTAAGACAGAACACAATTCTATTCTATTCTATCAATTGTTTTATCTTTAACTCAATGGAATATATGTGTTGAACTCTTACCTGATCCTACTCTTTTCCGCAGCTTATAGAGAAATCATTGCTCTCATCATCTGACCCTATGAAGATGACAATCGATTCCAGTAAGCTTATTGATTTCCTCACCAATATGCGACAATGACATTAGAAGCGTTTAACTTATCTCTTTCTTTTACTTTTCTTTAGCTATCATTTACGCAGCTCAGACAGAAATCATTGTACTCAACATCTGACCCTAGTAGGTTAGGTTTGGTTAAGAAGGGGTGTACACTCTGTGTACTTCCACTCGGAGACTATGCGGTCCATAGTAGATTTTATAGTTGATAGAGAATATTCCGAAAACCGCCTAGTAAGAGAAAACAAAGAGAAAGAAAGAGCGTAAGATTTTTTTTTATTGTGGGTTCGGAATTACCGTAGATCGTCCCATAAATAGCCACTCTATTCCCCTAATGAAACCCAGTATATTGCACAGTTCACAGCCAGCAACATTACTGAGTTCGTCCAGAAATCTGTTTCATAGACATTTAAGTCTAAGACTCTGTAACCTAGGGCAGTTGCACATGATATGTTCCACTGTCTCTAGCTTCTCTAAAAAATACCCTACAAAAATCCCATTTGCCTTTGAAGGACGCAATTACGCAATGACCGGTTATCACTCCTACTAGAATCCTTAGATTATATCTATCTAACTCTATCAGTGCTCTGGTTGCTTTAGCATTCAGTTTTGGCCAAAAGGCCTTGAACACTTTACAATTCGTCCTACTGCTCCAGGATTGGTTGCTATAGTCCCGGAATCTTTCATAAATTGACCTGTAGTAGTGATAAATAGGTGGTTTTATCATCTTTTCTCTGGTATCATGATCTAGATCGGAACCTTGTCAAGCCAATTCATCTGTTACCTCATTTCCCTGTATATCACAGTGCCCCGGCACTCAATACAATCTTATTGAGTAGTGTACCAATAACACCACGAGAGCTCTCCTACAGTCCTCCACTAGGCTGGAATGAATTAGATGACATATATATTCACCGTACACGCCTCCTGTACATGTGGCCTTCCAGATCGCGAAGATCTCTGCCTGGAAGACGCTGCAATCGTCAGAGAGTCTATATGAACGCTTGATATCAGTGTCAACCAGATAAATTCCGGCCCCCGTACCAGAGTCCATCTTGGATGCGTCAGTGAAAACTGTACACATATCGAACAGTTGAGCGGATTCAGCCCAGTCATTCGTTTATTAAATGCTTTGATTTGACTGTCTATATTATAGAATTGCGTGGCTATCTTCCAGCATTTCCTGGTTTTCAAGTCCCTAACATTTCGGTGTATGTTCCTGCGTCCTGTAATCTACTCAGCCATCTTCTCAGCAAAATAACAAGGCAGTTATATAAGCGTTCGTACTCAAAATAGAGAATTTCAAAGCCACAATGAAGGTTCGAGTGATCATTCAGCATGTTAGTTGTGGCGTTTCGTGATCTGAGACTCCACTTATAATAAAGAGATTTAGATCCCTAGAGTATACCCCATAACAACGATCCTAAAGTGTTTTTCAATAACATCACACAATCCTGGAATATAATTTCAACAAACTTCCAGAGACAGTATCAGCGTTTTACAAATACGTTCGTGCTCACGAAAATTGCCAGAATCGCTACCATAACTCTACAGTGATCCACGATCTTTTTTGATGTAAAGACATTCAGATACCTGAACTATACCCACTACAGTTATAGTGCAACGTGGAGACCTCCTCAATACCATTATTTCATTACTTCGAGGGAACGGTATCATCATATACATACAGAATCATACAAAGACAGCTGATATTTCCACTTAATTCCGAAGTACATCGAGTACATCCGATGGTATAAATATGCAGAAAAGCATTAGTAAGATATTTCAGTGTGATTTTCTGTTCCATTCCTTTTAAAGCACTGTCAGGTGAGTTTTTTCTACAGAAAAGATTTAGAACCAGATGAACTATTACACGTTTAGCCCAGAAAGATGTTCTTCTTCACCAGTTCTTTGACATCCTACTTGAAGCTCAATTTTATCAAAATAATAGATCAATTCTCATACTCATATATTTCCCCGTAAATAGAACGAATGCCATTTTAAAATGGAATATACAGTCTTGAGAAATGTGCCCTATGTTGGAAAGAAATTTGCAGTTGACTGTAATCATTAGTAGATGTGACATATTGTTACGTTTAAACCTTTTCAAAACGTTGGTTTATTTCCTTTAAATAAACAGGATACTTTTGATTGCAAATAAAAGCAGTTGTATTCATTTAAAATCTACAACAACAACAGTTCAAATAGTCACTCAGTGTCTATATACACGTTTATCAACTCGCAGAAATGCACACACCTTATAATGTACAAACTTAAATGTACAAGGCAGTTGATATTAACTCCAACAGCGCCTATGATCAACTCACTCACTACTGCAACCTCTGCCACTATTTATACACGCGCCATCTATCGTGAACCTTCTACAATGCCTTAGAGCTTTCAATGTTAGCAGCTTAAACATTTAGTGTTGCCATACTTATAAACAATGCTAATAACCGCATGCTATCAACATTGTTGATAAGTAGAAGCTTCTACTGATGGACGTGTTTATAAATATGATGAATGATGCAGGCAGTCGTTACAGACTGTTAAATTCAAATCGCTATTGCAAATTCGTAACAATATCATTAGACAACATGTTCTAAGAATTTAAGTACTTATTGAACATCGAGATGAAAACATTCCAGACACAACAATTCTTTTTGGATATCTTTAAACCCATATATCAGAGTCAACCGAAATGAGAAATACTTTAAGTGAGATTATATTGATTTTAAAATATAAACTGAATCGTGTTGGTGCATTTTCTTCATAAAGTGACAAGGACATATTTCTTTAAAAGCTTTTGAAATCCAGCGTGCTAATGGAGAAAATGTATGTTTATTTTGAACTCTATTTTAAAAGTTTTGTTGCCATTCGTATTGTGTTTGTTTTCATTGGTCTATGCTAAGCTCAATGCCGGAGAGTTGTGATATATCCACCAAGTAAGTCAACTTATCGATTGGAAAAGTATTGTAGGGTTAGCGAAGTACTTGAAAGTGTGAAGATGTCATGAGGATCTTTCCATGAGCTGGACCTCCGTTGCATCGGAATGAACTTCATTTTCGCTTCAGGCTAGGAGTGTTAATAGGGATTTAGGTTCTTGGATTAGGAATCATGCTTATAAATGAGATAGTTCTCAGAGAGTTTCGAAAAAAACTTAATAAAAATATTAAGCTAAAACTTTGGAAATCTCAGAATTTTATTTCGGAATTAGATTCACACATTTCCAACACTCCTTAGATTTAGATAATTCCGCATCGTAAATTCAATTGCTTTAGACAGTTGGTCTAATTATCGTGCAAGTAGTGAAACAATTTTCAACTAATCCTATAGTATTCATTATTCATGGTTACCTTCCCTTAATTTGCTTTGAATTTAGGCGCACTTTTCTTTCATTTTGGCTTACAAGTATCCCCTCATAGAATTGTTTCTTCTTTTTTTTTGGTTTTTGCGAACTTATTTTAACTGACAAGGCTGCTGCTGTTGGTCTCTGGACTAAAAACGAAAATAAAAACAAGAAATAATACATATCTGTCTCAAATACTATATACAAAATGAACGAGTAAAATCGTATCTGGACAACAACAGTCTTTTATACATTCATATATTCCCCATATCTAGAAAAGTGTGTGTATCTCTCTTATTTCGTGAACACACAACATTTCATATGCAATCTTTGGCAATGTATCGCCTTGAATTGTGAATTTGCTTTAGGCCTCCACTATACTATACTATACTACACTACACTCGTTGTGTGTTGCCCCATGTGGACACATGGTTTGTATGTGCAGCTCAAATGTTTATGCTGGCTATGTGTTTGTTACCAATGTTTACACACGCATCGCTGCTGTTGATGATGTTTACTGGTTGTCGAGGCTCTTAACTTGGGCAATGACGTTTTGGATATGTATTTTGTTACGGTAACAAAAAGCCTTTGGCCAATATTGTACTAATGCAACAAGGTTTTGGGTATTTTATTTTTTTTTTTGCTTTTTAATTTTGCTGAATTTTTCATCTTCCTTAAAGCTTTTGAGGAATTTTGTTTTTCTTTTAGTTTATCTTAAGCATTTGTAGAATTTTTTAAGAAAAATTATTACGGAATTTGCTTGTTTTATGTTAACTGAAGATGACATAAATTGAAGAGAAGTTATGACAGTTTGTTTTGCCTTTTTCTTTCTACTTCATTCGAAACAATTAAATCAAATCTGCAAGATGTGTCGGATGTTTAAGGGCATTTTGTTAAGGCGGCTTTTGTTGCTTTCAAAAGTCACCTGGTTGTTTTGTCCATGAAGTTTGAGTAATTTTTGACAGTTGCAAGCAGAGGATGTGTTAAGTTTTTTCGACTTAAATTTGATTTTAATTGTAGAAGCATTTTGAAATTGTAACAATTTTTTTTTAAAGAGTTTTGAAGTTAGAAGAATTTGTGGAGGACGTGACCATATAGGAAAGGAGTGGTAGAGTTAAATAAGACAAATGAGCAAAAAATAAGGAATGAAGGTACATGATTTCAAAAAGTGTGTTTTAAATAAAAACTTTTAGAATATTTTAATAAACCTTCATACTGTTTAAAAATTTTGTGAAATAAGCAAGACCTTTAATTAATTTAATTGTTGTTTAATTTGGATACGATCAGATGCTTAGGTCTCTGCTGAGATCACGGGAACCTATTAATACGACTCAATTCAAAGTCCTTTAGGTCAGGTAGTACAATTGAATTTGCATCGATCCACGGAAATCATATACTTAATAAGTGTTCAACGTTCTGCTCTTCGTTAATATCTCCATAGCGCTGGTGTCAGATATTTGTTTCGTAGCTATTGAAGGTAAGGAGAAAGAATTCCCTTTAATATAAATATGCATTGCTATAATACTTGGTGACTCGTCTAATATTTCCTAAGCCTTCAGCAATGCCAATGTTTAAGTATTCCACAAATTTCGAATTCGGTGGAATCCATTGTTTTATCCTGTATCCAGCTGTTTCCATTCTGTTTCTCGTAATCTAAATAAACCTTATGTTAAACAGCTTATAAAAGATAAACTGGAGCCAAGAGCTATTCTCCAGCTTACGAACTAGACATTCGATCTCAACTTTCTTAATTTGCTAAATCTTTCTCCTGAAACCATTGCAATTATTCCAGAGTATTCTTGCAACAAAAGCACTTAATTACGTTTATTCTGTATTAAGGCTAAAGTCTCGCCTTCTACTATTAAAAACATTTCGCAAAGCATTTCAGGACAAGGCAGATTTTAGGTGTTTAGAGATGTGCACCAATACACTCGAGTTATGATCTACAACCCATTCTGAACTTTTATAATCTAGGATCTTAAAATGGCATACTATAACATATTTATAACATATTGCCAAGTACAACTTAGTCTAATTTCCAGATTATTTCTACATTTTTCTTCCTGGGATGGTATCAAACTACTCAGCTACCTCTTTGACATTAAGGAAGGTTTTAATTCCTTGAAACTAGAATTTCAAGAGCACCACGACACCACAATAGTTGCTGAGACATAGTTTTGTACTAGCTTCGTTAATTACTAGAGTTTCTGCTTGAAAATAATGCAAGGATCCGGAAACCTTCATGATGTTTCATTCAAAATCATTATGTGTACAAGTTTCACTTTGTATCAGGATTACCATTTCGCAAAGCACTATGGGACGGCATCTCCATCACAAGAGACGTATTATTGCAGACTAGTTATAATCCACTATTCTTATATATATCCTTAAAATGGCCACAGTTGTTCCCACTCTACTGCGTAGTACTATAAAAGACGATATCAGTATCGTATATATTTGAACATCATCTTAAGGACCGTCACAGGTTGCCTTCAATTAACCTATGAACACTAACTATACTTTCAGCATACGAATTGCTAATTTCTTTCTTCCTTCTTTTCCTACACAATCCAGTAGTATCAAGTTTACAGAATCTTAAAATGGTTGAAGTTGTTCCCACTCTATTGCGTAGTACAGTTGCTGAAGTCATTGCTGTCTTTAACCCCTATGGACGGTGTCAGAATCGTATATACGGACATCACCTTAAAGACCGTCACATATTGCCTTCCAATAACCTCTGAACACAATATATATGAGGAAATAATGGTTGTGCCGACTGATGTCAGCGGAGGGGTCATCTTAAATTCAGCATCCATTCTGAATTTACTTCATACGAATTCCTAATAACGTCGCATTGCCAAGATCATTACTAATTTCTTTCGCCCTTCCTTTATTACAGAATTCAGTGATATAAAGTTAAAAAGAATATCTAGCACATTATAGAATCTTAAAATGGCCGCAGGTATTCCCACTTTATTGCGTAGTACATCGCAGTCCAGTTTCTAAGGTTAGGTTTCCAGGCAGCCGCGAAGTTGAAGAGTAGAAGAGAAGCTCACGTGGGTCCAAGCAATGATCACTTTGTGTTACCTGAAATTAGAAGTTAGAAAGAAAGAGGGGCAGATAGATATGAAAAGAAAGAATGGAAGATTGAGTAGTTAAGAAGAAGATGTTCAAGGAAGAGAGATGGAGACTTACAACAGTTCCATATCAATAAGATAGCGGTTATTTGGTTTCCCTCGGGATGTTCTGGTCCTATTAACCAATTACTACTCCTTATAAAGGTTGATAAAGTCGTTGCTGCTTTTATCCTCGATGGACGGAATATAGACGGACACATGTTGCCTTCAAATAAACTCTGAACACTGTCTATATGGGAAAATAAAGGTTTTATGGTAAAATGTCAGCAGAGGAGTCTTCGAACCATCAACAATATATGATCTGCCTTCAATTCTGAACTTTCAGCATCTGAATTCTTAATAAAGCCTTCTTTTCCTACAAAAGCCAGTGGCATCAAGGTTTGAAGTATGCACATTACAGGATAAAATGCGAAAATGTATTAGCAGAACACCAAACAATAATCTCATACAGAAGAATCGAACATATAACTGTAATATAAATCCAAAAAACGATCAAACTCATACCAAAATCCATTTTACAGGAGCTTTTATCACACCTACCATGACATTCAATTCGAAACTCAACTTGTTATTAAGAAAATACGAAGCAAGTTTGCTGTATCGCTAACACTTATCATAATGCAATACTTTCTCATAATGAAAGTGAGCTTAGTTTGTCTCTAAGTATGCCAATTTAGTGTAGCTCCACTAAACAGGCCAACCCATACTAAATTCGGTCTTAAGGGAGCTTTATGCTCCCATTATATGACATTTTCATACAAGCTCAACTTACTATCAGGAATGGTACTTAGGCATTGGGAAATATTACTTTGATTGATCCTAATTCCATACTTCCTAGTAAAGACAAATAGCATAAATTGGCTCTTATTATGGAAATTCCGTGTAGATCTAGTAAATGATCCAATTCTTACCAACATTCCCCTAATGGAAGCTTTAGTCACCCACATACATTCATTCCATAACATTATGTTCGAAGCTCAACTTACTAAGCATCAGGAATGATACTTAGGAATTGGGAAATATCACCTTGATTGATCCTAATTTCATTCTTCCTAGTAAAGACAAATAGCAGAGATTGGCATTTATTATGGAAATTCGGTGTAGATCCAGTGAACGATCCAATTCTTACCAACATCCATCTTATGGAAGCTTTAATCAGCCACATATATGTATTCCATGACATTATGTTCGAAGCTCAACTTACTAAACATCAGGAATGATACTTAGGAATTGGGAAACATCGCTTTGATTGATCCTAATTGCATACTTCCTAGTAAAGAGAAAGAGTTTAGCTTGGCTCTAATTATGACAGTTCCGTGTAGATCCAGTGAATGATCCAATTCTTACCAAAATCCCTCTTATGGAAGCTTTAATCACCCACATACATTCATTCCATGACATTATGTTCGAAGCTCAACTTACTAAGCATCAGGAATGATACTTAAGAATTGGAAAATATCACTTTGATTGATAGTAATTCCATACTTCCCAGTAAAGAGAAAGAGTTTAGCTTGGTCCTAATTATGAAAATTCCAATTCGTACCAAAATCCTTCTTATGGAAGCATTATTTAATCATTCTATGACATTCAGTTCAAAGCTTAACTTACAATCCAGAATTATCTCAAAGAATTAGAATATATCGCTAAGACTTATTTCAATACTTACTCATAAAAATAGCAAGTTTAGTTGGATTCTAATTATGACAATTCAGTGTTGACCCTGTAAATAATCCAAATCTTACAAACAGCCCTCCTACGGGAGCTTTGCAGATGCAGAGATGTAAGGTCAGGTTTTGGAACCAGTTTTCATAAAAGAGGCGAGTGAAACCCAATTACTTTATTCAGGAGGCAGAACTTCAGGAATGAGATAATACATATATGTATGAGCCGATTTCCAGTCCAAGAATTTAATTTCCATTGGTATATATTATCGCGACTTGAATGAACCCCACCTCCAATCCAAGAAGATTTCATTGAAAGAGAGAGAAATTCCTCCAATGTTATAGCTCATACTCAAAAGTATTTATTGATGTCTCTCTGTTAAATTCGTGCCACAACTTATATAACATATTTGGTTTAAAAGTTCTATACAGAATATTATTCAAAATATTTCTCAATGTTTAAGATGAAACTGTAATAGACTTATATATCCGGGTGTTTGTGAACCGGATCTTGAGCATGTCTGGACGGGTTTTTTTCGAATATTCTGTCCATGGGTGTTATCCAATATTAGCCTCTGGGAACAATCCAATCAACAGCCCATAGCCTCAGAAATAAAAAGCCTTAAATTTCGATGGATTGGCCATATATTGGGATGGAATAATATCACAAGAAATGCAATTGAATAGAATCCACAAGGCTGCAGAAGAAAGGGACGCCCAGAAGTCAAATTGACGCAGAAATATAAGGAATGGGTAAGGGCAGTTGAGACGTGAGAGCATTAGCACAAGAGAGGAATTGAGGCTCCTTATAGGATCCAAGGGAACATATATATAGGTCCAGTCTCCTTAGGAGAGTCAGAGCTTTCCTCTCTTTCGGAATGAAGACAAACCTCATTACCATCCGCTCAGCAATAATATAAGATAACCAATTGCCCAAAGTGAAGTAAATTACCCAGCAATTGGTTGCCAAAGAGAATTTCCAGAGTCTCTTTGTATGACGTGACTAGTCTAGACACTATCATATAAGAAGGTAATTATTATATTACATCACCATTCTTTGAACAAAACTCATGCAACACCAAAAAAACATTTACTAGAAATAGTGTTAACCTTTATTTCATTCATATCTAGTAACTTAAATACTATTCCTTGGATTCTAAAGATAACATTACCGTCATAATTTTCTTAATTTTCTTCAAAGATGAAAGAAACACTCAAATTACTTTTGTTCTCAAAATACACGAACTGAATTTTAAATAGTTCTATACTAAATTCTAATAATTACAGTAAATCTAAGAGAATCTACATAAAATTTTAAAATATATCTTTGCAGCATGCCTCCAAAACTTAACTTGCTTTAAAATCAAATGCATGTTTTTCTTACGAAAAAACTGGGTCACTTGTCTCGTAAAGGGTTTCATGAATGCAGCCACAAGAAAACACTTGTTTACTCTAAGGTTCAAAGAAAACGCGGTTATAAATTAAATCGTATTCATTTAGGAAATCTTTTGTTAGATCTTAAACAAAAAGAAAACAAAAACACACAACAACTTATTTTGATTTCTTCTATCAAGATCTAATAATGCAACAATAATAAATGTACACAAAACAAAAAACCTAAAACTTCTACAAAAATTCTATTGAATTGTGAGCACCCATTTATGCCACATCCATAGCAAAAGAAAAAAGGTGCATCTTACAAAATACATCTTTTCTGTTGGTAGAAATTTCTGTGGAAAACTGGAAGGCGAAGAATGATGGTAAGAAAAACAAAACAAAAAGAAACCATAACACTTCAACACAAACAACAACCTTAAGTTTAAAAGTCAGCTCCAAATAACAAATGTTTCCAAAAAGCAGTATCTGTAGCTGTTTTGAACTCACACTCGTATTTGTAGCTGTATCTTTTTGTCATCAGCATCATCGTCATCTATATTTTGTTGTTACCACACATTTTTATTGGGAAACTTATAGATTTATTTCTACTGATATCCAACAAATCGATTCCATTTCATTTCATTGTGGCTTTCTTTAATTCTTAAGTGTTTGTTTATTTTTCATAAAGCTAAAGAGAATTCTTTAGCCAGCTTTGTGATTTCATTAGAAATTCTTGAAATTTTCTTTAGTTAAATGTTAGTTTCGAGGGTTTACTAAGAGTTGCTGGGGAGCATTTAATCAAATTAAAGATAAACACATGCATTTTAAACATTAAAATAAAACCACAATCTCGTTTTGATTTCATATTGAGTATTTATTTTCCTCTAAACCAAGTTATAAAAATAAAAATACAAATTAAAATCAAAGTATGTTTACAGATAATACTAGTTAGATGACTAATAGTTTTGTAAGAGGAGATCTGTTTTTGCTGTGGGAATTTCCAGCTAAATAATACCTTAAGAAAATACTAAGAGTATTTGAGAAATGTATGACAAATACAGAATTTATTGTTTCACCCACTTGTTTAGTTTAGAAATACAATAGCTGTTGTAAAAACTAAGAAAAACTTTGATTTAATTAGAAGAATTTTAGGAAAAGATTCATCAGGCAATTAATTTATTATGTGGTCATTACTTTTGTGGAAATATAAAGCACGTAAATAACTTAGAGGGAACATAACAATAAGGGAAAAATAACAAGAGATCGAAGTAAGATTAAACTATTCAGTAATAAAATAATTTTCTGATTTCCATTTCCACATTTCAATATAATTTACGACAGAAGAGTTTTACAAATCATGAGTTTTCAGGGTCCATTCATTTCAGTTTCCAAAATATGACATTTCAATACGATTGGTCTAAAAGGTACTAATAGAGCCAGGATTACTCTATAATTCCAGTTACTAAAGGAGCCAGGATTACTCTATAATTTCAGTTACGGAAGCATCCAGGATTACTCTATATAATTTCAGTTACTAAAGGAGGCAGGATAACTTTATAATTTCTGATAATAAAGGATCCAGGATTACTCTACAAATTTAGTTACTAAAGGAGACAGGATTACTCTGTAGTTTCAGTTACTAAAGAAGTCATGATTGTTCTACAATTTGTGTTACTGAAGGATCAACAATTGCACTTTAATTTTAATTACTAAACGTGCCAGGATAACTCTATAATTTTAGTAACTAAAGGAGTCATGATTGATGTAAAATTGTACTTACTAAACGAGCTAGGATTACTTTATCATTTTAGTTATTAAAAGAGTCAAGATTCGCCTAACATTTGAGTTATTAAAGGAGCCACGATTGCAATATAATTTTTGTTACTTATGTAGCAACGATTGCTCTAAAGTTTTAGTTACTAAATAAACTAAAATTTGTAATCCTAAAAGACCAATAATTGTTCTACAATTTGAGTAGCTAATGGTGCCATGATTTCTCAACAATTTCAGTTAATAAAAAATAAACGATTGTCATTTGAATTGAGTTACTAAAGGACCCAACATTTTTCAATAATTTGAGTTACTAAAGATGTCAGTATTACCCTAAAATGTTTGTTACTAAAGGCGGCAGGATTACTCTATAATTTCAGTTACGGAAGGATCCAGGATTACTTTATAATTTCAGTTACTAAAGGAGACTGGATTACTCTTCAAATTAAGTTACTAAAGGAAACAGGATTACTCTATAATTTCAGTTACTAAATGAGACAGGATTACGCTATAATTTTAGTTACTAAAGAAGTTACGATTGTTCTACAATTTGAGTTACTAAAAGATCAACAATTGCACTATAATTTCAATTACTAAACGAGCCAAAATAACTCTATAATTTTAGTAACTAGAGGAGTCATGATTGATGTAAAATTGTACTTACTAAAGGAGCTAGGATTACTTTATTATTCTAATTACTAAAAGAGTCACGATTCGCCTAACATTTGTGTTATTAAAGGAGCCACGATTGCAGTATAATTTTTGTTACTTATGGAGCCATGATTGCTCTAAAATTTTAGTTATTAAAGAAACTAAAATTGTCCCAAAATTTGTTAAACTAAAAGACAAACAATTGTTCTACAATTTGAGTAACTAATGGAGCCACGATTACTCAGTAATTTCAGTTAATAAAGGATAAACGATTGTTATTTGAATTGAGTTACTAACGTACCCAAGAATTTTAATAATTTGAGTCACTAAAGATGCCATTATTACTCTATAATTTCAATTACTAAAGGAGCCACGATTGCTCTACAATTTGAGTTACTAAAATAGCCACGATTGTTCTAAAGTTTTAGGTACCAAAGAAGCCATTACTTGTATTTTAGTTACTAAAGAAACCACAATTGTCACTACATGATCCACGATTATTCATTCAACGATATTAATGGACTAAAAGCTGAAGCTCAACACTTATTGGATAGTTTGCTGTGAATCAGTGTTCCTTACACAATCTGAAAAAGTATTGACCTAAATGAAAGAGCTGTGAAAATAGTAGAGTATTTAGTTAGTCTCACTTTCATTACTAGCGACAGACTGGAAGTCCTGAAAGCTACAGTTTTGTTCAGAATCAGTGTAGTAAAAAAGAAAAAGCTCATAATCGCAATGTTATTAAACAAGCTAGAAGTTCAGGATGTAAGTTTTTCATCAGATTATGTGCTAGATATAATAACGGCCTAGATAATTACGGATGAGCAATATTCCATTCATTGATTTAGTGAATTCACTATTGTTAAGAAAAGGAAAGTTTATAAAGTTTCTACCAATTTGAGGTATAACCGTTGGCTTCTGTATCGCATAACTCTGTACTCTAATTCGACTGATTAAGTTTAAATGATGACTAGAAGCTCTGTTACATAAACTCCGATGTACAGGAGCAAAATTGAAAACTAAAGTTTCGTTAAAATCTACTTTACAATAACTTTCCACGGAAATTTGCCATCTTATGTGTTACCTTAATGTTACAGGGTTTGAAACTGCGAATATTCCAATCTAACTCTATGCGCTTGATTGCTTGATACCTTATAACTCCTTGGGTATTGAGAATTTACTCATGCTGTCACAGGCCCAGACCATATGTGGATATAAACTGGGGGTATTTCTCTCTACGACGAAATAAATTTAGACACATAGTATAAAATATCAATGTCTATCTTAATGATATTGCAAATATCATATCATGCCTATAATAGAGTTTACATAGGAGACACATTTTTTTTTCCATTAACCCTCTTGGGATTATATGGCTTCCACAAAGCATCTTCATACACGATTTGTAGCAGTTGCTTTCGCGTCTTCCCATGTAAGATTACTTTGTCCTAGATCTTGGAGTATCGTGCGTCTCCATGTATTCTTTGGGCGACCACTGCTTCTTGAACCTTCAGGGTTCCACTCTAGTGTCATCCTTGTTATACTGTTAGGATTCTTTCTGATAGTATGGCCGATTCACCTCCATTTCTTACGTTTTATTTGCGTTAATATGGGTTCCTTGTTGGTGAAGTTCCGGAGACGTTTATTGCTAATGTTGTAAGGCCAGAATACTCTGCATATGATTCTGAGGCACTTGTTATTGAATAGCTGTAGTTTTTACGTGTTCGTTACTAACCAAGTTTCACTTCCGTACAACAGAGTAGACTTTACACATGCGTTGAATATTCTAAGCTTGGTTCGTCTGGATATTTGTGAGTTTATCCATACTGGTTGTAGTCTACCTAATGCCGCTCTCGCTTTATTGAGCCTGTTATTTACGACTGTTTCAACGCCGCCATTTGTTGATACTGTGCCTTGTAGCTTGATGTTATCATATCATATCACATCATGCCTATAATAGAGTTTAAATAGAAGACAAATTTTTTTTCTCCATAACCCCTCTTGGGATAATATGACTTCCACAAAGCATTTTCATCTTACACGATTTCTAGCAGTTGTTTTCGCATCTTCCCATGTAAGATTACACTGTCCTAGATCTTGGAGTAACGTGCATCTCCATCTGTTCTTTGGTCGAACCTTTAGGGTTCCACTCTAGTGCCATCCTTATTATACTGTCAGGATTCTTTCTGATACTATAGCCGATCCACCTCCATTTCCTACGTTTTATTTGCGTAAGTATGGGTTCCTCGTTGGTGAGGTTCCAGAGATCTGTATTGCTGATGTTGTTAGAGCAGAATATTCTGCAAATGATTCTGAGGCACTTGTTATTGAATACCTGTAGTTTTTACGTGTTCGTTAGTAGCCAATTTTCACTTCCGTACAACAGGGTAGACTTTACACATGCGTTGAATATTCTAAGCTTAGTTCGTCGGGATATTTGTAAGTTTCTCCATACTGGTTGTAGTCTTCCTAATGCCGCTCTCGCTTTATTGAGCCTGTTATTTACGGCTGTTTCAGTGCCGCCATTTGTTGATACTGTACTGCCTAGATATCAAAAGCTTTCTACGTATTAAATTGGTTGGCCTTGCAGCATGATGTTATCGGTGCTAACGTTGTTGATTCTCATAGCTTTGGTTTTCTTGGTATCTCAAGTTCAACATTGCGTGCTAGTCTTTCCAGTTCATCTATCTTTGCTTGCATGTTGGAGATCTTATGCGAGAGTAGACAAATATCATCCGCATAATCCAAATTCTCGAGTTGGCGTGAGATGCTCCATGTTATTCATCTTCTCTCTGTACAGACTTCACTCATGATGTCATCCAACACTATAGTGAATAGCAGAGGGGACATCCCTGTTTTACTCCAGCGTTTGTATGAAATGGTTGACTTATATTCCCGTTGTGAAGAACTGATAGTTCTGCATCCTCGTACATAGCTCTGATGATTCGCGTTATTTTCTGGGGTACTCCTTTTCTTCTCAATGCTTTCCATATGGCAGTCCTTCTGATGGTGTCAAAGGCGTTCTTGAAATCTACGAACAGTAGGTACAGGGGAGTACGCCATTCTAGAGATTGTTCTGTTATAATGCGTAGAGTGTTGGCCGGCACCTACCTGTTTATCTCGTAGAATGGTCTCCATTTTAATTTGAAGCCTTCCCTGTATTATGACTGCTAGTATCTTGTATATCATCTCCATTTATTGCAATCTTTCAAGTAGGCACTTTTCGGTAACTTTACGATAATGCCATTCTTCTAAGTTGGAGGTAGCCTTTCATCCTCCCACACTGATTTGATGTGTGGTCGTAGAAGTTCAGCTGTGGTTTCGATGTCAACCCAAAGAATTTCAGCTGGTATTCCATCTTCGCCTGCTGCCTTGTTATGTCTTAGCTACCCAATGGCCTCCTCAATCTCACTTATACCGGGGGGAGGGCTGCTTGATATTCTTAGGATATTTTCTGCAGGGCTGTTATTTTCAATTTCGTTGTCATTATTAGACAAATACTCTTGCAATTACGAAAGGAATTGAGTGTCGTCTTCACAACTGCCTTGAGTCGTTATTCTTACTAGAAGTCCGCTATTAATTATAAGAGTTTAAAAACGTATCTATATTTAACGATTGTTCTTCCATACCTCTCCTCATTTGGATTCCACTCATAATAGAGATCGTAATTTCGTAAATTGGGGTTTCTACAGCGGCTTTGTCATAACATGAGCTAACACTTTATTTGAGGCCAATATATACATCTGATATCACCTTAATCAATATGATCCTTTACGAAATGAACCTTAGTATGTGTTTAGTCCTGGAACACAGCTTTTGTTCTTTTATCGTATGCAAGAGGCTTTGGTTATCTTCAAGAGCTGTTTTATCCAAATCACTTCTTTGCACATATCGAATAACGCAATAAATTCAGCCGCTGTTAATACATGACCAACTTATTGTACCACCATTAATCTGAAAAACATAAGAGTCAGATCTTCTATCTACCCTATTTTCTGCCCAATTCGAGTCTAATTCCAATCTCATACGACACACTTTTGAATCTACGAAAATAGATGCGAATAATAAACATCTTTGCACACGTATACCTTCGCTTTATTCTGAGAATCTTAACAATGGAAACAAAACTCTCCATATCCATCTAAATTCACTGTAATTTGTTCAGAAATATATGTATTGAACACACAATATTGCTGTCAATTTGTTCACTTTCAACTCAATTTCTCTACCATTTAATGGATGTACAATTTGTAGTTGAAATTTTTTAGGGTTATAAATGAAATTTTTAATGATGACGATGATACTGCTGGTTGACTTGCATTTAATAGATATGTTACATGATACGTTAAATGTAACATTTCATAGAGTTAAACAAAAACTTGGTCGCATTTAAAGATGCTTAAAAATAAAGTCCCTATTGAGAGTTGACATTGTTACCTTTTATCTTTCTGTTATCTCTACCTGCTATTATACCTGGTCAATACTCTAACCATTCATTTTAGCCCTTTCTATAAGTGTTTTGTTGTTGGCCCATTTTGACGATTATTATTATTATTATTTGTGTTTGTGTGAGCATTTAATTAAAGTATCCTACTGGGAATCGATTATGTGTAAGCGGTTTACATTTCACATTTTCTACACATTACTATATTGACTCATTGTATACCAAAATGATGACAAGTGCATTTTGTATACAATTTGTTTGAAAAAAATAAAATACACATTTCCCTTTAAATGAAAACATTTTTTTGGGGGGTTTCTGTTACATTTTGTTTTTGTAAAGTTTTATTCATAATTCTGTGTGATTTTTTTCAAGTTTTGTTTAAAATTGTTTGTGGCTGTTAAACAATATAGAAAATCATTATAAAATATGAATATCTTTTTTTTTTGTGATTTTAAACATAAATGTCATACTATAAAAATTTTTGAAAATAAAACTCTTAAAATACTATTGACAATTAACAGCAGGTCATCAGTTTTAACAGCAGCATCATCATCATGGCGATGATGTCGTTGTTGTCATATTTATTTGTTGTGTGTTAAAAACTTTCTTCTTATTTAAACATGAAAAATATTGATTTACTGCCGCATATTTTTCTATTTTCATTAATTTTATTTTTATTAAACATAAATAATATCTCGTTTTTTTTTCATACAATACATTTCCATAAAGTTATTATATTTTATATGATGCATTATTTTGTATTGCAAAGAAATTGATTTAAATTTTAATATTTTGATTTAATTTGTTTGGATTTTTAATTAAATTTTATTAATGTTACAAAATATATTTATCATTTCTGTTTCAAGTCTTTTGTGAAAAAACTCCAATATATATATTTTTTTCTCAACAACAATGGACTGAAATTAATGTTTATTTTTATATGAATTTATGAATCTCAGTCATAGTAATAATTTTATTAATAAAATTATTGAAATTTTTGTTTGTATATTAAGGCAAGTGTTCAGAAATTTATTTGAATAAATCAATGGGAGATTAATGTTTATTTTGTTGTTATACTGTGCGTGTTTTATGAATTCCAGCAAATAGCATGTGACCAAATATTTTAAGATTCTATGAAGTATGATTCACAGGTTGTTGGTTGAATTTACGTCAAAGTAGACCTATGAAGTTCAAATATAGCTATATATAGACCAAGGGTTAAATATAAAATATCACTATATACAGGCCAAAGATTAAAGCTTAACATGACTATAGACAGACCAAAGATTAAAGCTTAACATGACTATAGACAGACCAAATATTAAAGCTTAACTACGACTATAACAGACCAACGATTGTTGCTAAAATATGACTATATACAGACCTACGACTGCTGCTAAAATATGACTATATATAGACCTGCGATTGTCGCTAAAATATGACAATAGACAGACCTACGATTGTTGCTAAAATATGTCTATATACAGGCCTGCGATTGGCGCTAAAATATGACTAAACAGGGACCTACAATTGATTCTAAAATATTAATACAGACAGACCTACGATTGTTGCTAAAATATGACTATATACAGACCTACGACTGTTGCTAAAATATGGCTATATACAGACCTACGATTGCTGCTAAAATATGACTATATACAGACCTACGATTGTTGCTAAAATATGACTATATACAGACCTACGATTGAAGCCAAAATATGACTATATACAGACCTACGATTGAAGCCAAAATACGACTATATACAGATCTACGATTGAAGCCAAAATATAACTATATACAGACCTACGAATGAGGCCAAAATATGACTATATACAGACCCACGATTGAAGCCAAAATATGACTATGATTGAAGCCAAAATATGAATATATACAGACCTACGCTTGAAGCCAAAATATGACTATATACAGACCTACGATTGAAGCCAAAATACGACTATATACATTCCTACGATTGAAGCCAAAATATGACTATATACAGACCTGCGATTGAAGCCAAAATATGACCATAAACAGACCTACGATTGAAGCCAAAATATGACTTTATACAGACCTATGATTAAAGCCAAAATATGACTATAAGTAGACCTACGGTTGAAGCCAAAATATGACTATAAACAGACCTACGATTGAAGTCACAATATGACTATATACAGACCTACGGTTGGAACCAAAATATGACTATATACAGACCTACGATTGAAGCCAAAATATGACTATAAGCAGACCAACGATTGAAGCCAAAATATGACTATAAACAGACCTACGATTGAAACCAAAATATGACTATATACAGACCTGCTATTGAAGCTAAAATATGACTATATACAGACCTGCGATTGTTGCTAAAATATGACGGTAGACAGTCCGACGATTGTTGCTAAAATATGACTATAAACAGAACTGCGATTGTTGCTAAAATATGACTATCGACAGACCTCCGTTTGAATCTAAAATATGACTATAGACAGACTTACGATTGAAGCTTAAATATGACTATGTACAGACCTGCGATTGCTACTAAAATATGACGGTAGAAAGACCTTCGATTGAAGCTAAAATATGACTATATATAGACCTGCGATCGTTGCTAAAATATGACGATAGACAGACCTACGGTTGTTGCTAAAATATGACTATATACAAACCTACGATTGACGCCAAAATATGACTATATACAAACCTACGATTGAAGCCAAAGTATGACTATATACAGACTATATACAGACCTATAGACAGACCTACTATTGAAGCTAAAATATGACTATATACAGACCTGCGATTGTTGCTAAAATATGACGGTTTGAAGCTAAAATATGACTATAGACAGACTTACGATTGAAGCTTAAATATGACTATATACAGACCTGCGATTGCTACTAAAATATGACGGTAGAGAGACCTTCGATTGAAGCTAAAATATGACTCTATACAGACCTACGGTTGTTGCTAAAATATGACTATATACAGACCTACGATTGATGCCATAATATGACTATATACAAACCTACGATTGAAGCCAAAATATGACTATATACAGAATTGCGATTGAAGCCAAAATATGACTATATACAGACCTACGGTTAAAGCCAAAATATGTTTATATACTGACCTACGATCGAAGCTAAAATGTGACTCTATACTGACCTACGTTTAAAGCTAAATTAACCCATCATCTCATAATATTGTATACCTTTAAACATCACCTTACAAAGATTAAACCCTATAATTTATCCACATATAAAAATCTTATAATTTCTTTCCAACACACTCATACCTTTATCAATAAATAGATTTCTATGGACAATAAATTCTTAACAGAATGTTATAAAAGTGTACAATCCCTTTTTTTAAATACATTTCTTATAATAAATTTAAAATCAAATAAAATAAAAAAGAAATTAAATGAAAACTAAAAATATATTGGCCTTTTGCTTTTGTTGTTTCACCATAAAAGTCACATTTTATAAGACAATTTAGATTTATGTCCTTTTACAAACATGATCCTTTTATTGTTGGTTTTAATAACAATTCCAAGTCACTGTGACTTTTTGGCTGGCCTGCATTGTCTAAATGGGATTTAGCTATGAACCTTATAAAATCAACCAAATAAGATGCATTGGAGTACTTTTGTTTTTAAATATAATTTGATTATAAAGAAATTGTCATAAAAAGTAAAACTCAGTGGCATTCCTTATAGGTTTAATAGTTTCACAAAACCTTTTGTTGTCTCTATTATTTTCACCTTTTTTTTGGTGTAGATTTAAAAGGGATCTCTTTATTAGGATTTGAAAACTAAATGTGGGAGGTCTGTGTTTGTTACCAAAAACGTAACAGTTTGTATAAATCTTTTAATAAATTAACACATTATCTAAACAACTTAATCATAAATGAAAGGTTTAAACCTAAAATCCTAAAAAAAAAAATCAAAGAAAATATATATTTTTATAGTAACTCTATTTGGGTTCTATTTCAAAGGAATTGTTAAATTTAAAATGTTTTTATAAACATAGTAATGTGTCATTTGATCCATATGTTGCAACTCTAGAAAAACATATTTATATATTTATTACCACAAAGGGAAAACTAAATTGCTTTTCATGGAAACAATTGAGTTTTATTTTCTTAAAAAATATTACATTTCCTAATTTGTCATATGTGTAGAATATTATTTATTTATATTTAAAATTTATCCTAAATGCGGGTATTTCATGCAGAGACAAGTATTAAACTTCCTTGGTTAATCAAAAGCCTTAAAAATTTGTTTACAAATAAATTCAAGTATATTATTCTATGATTTACAATATATGGTACAATATAATTGGTCAATTCACAAGGTATCTTAAAAGTCATATTGTTATAATGTCCTAATATATAACGACTAGGCGGCTCGGCTTAACCGACTCTTAGGCTTTCGATGTTAGTCTCTGCTGGTTCGTTACGATATTACAATAAACATACCATAGAAATAAGTATTATTTTAGGATATTTTTTACCTGAACAGCAATAAAAACTATTGTGAAATATTAGGACATTATGACAATATGACATGGTAGGAACCTTGTGAACTGACCAAATATGTAGTTAGAATTACATTATTTATCTGGATCTGGAGTATTATATTATGATATGGTAATCCAGATGCAGATTGTAAAGCCTCACAATCTGCGTTCTTAACAGATCGATTCATATCCGAAATATTTTGAAAATCTTTATCAAAGTATAGATCAAATGACAATTACCATTGCAAGATCGGTTTGAATTCATTCGTTTTAAAAAATATATTCTTGAAACTGAAGCTACGGAGACCCAATTAATATAGTGTTCGATTTTAGAAATTTAGTAAAAATAAAAGGTATTTCTTAAGCCCAATAGTACGTACGAAAGGATTAATTTTCAAACGAACTGAATAGATTGATGCTTTCAGAATGCTACCAAATTATCCAAATTTACTTTGAAAGTCTGTCATCGATTGGCGCAACTTACTGACCACAGTTTTATCGCAACATTGTGTTTAGCGATGAAGCTAATTTTTGGAAAAATCCACCGTTTGGTGTGGTTTACATTGGGCCTTATTTCTTCAAAAATTGATCCGGATCTCGCGTTACGGTCAATGGAAATTGTTACAGCAATGATCAATGATTTTTAGTAAAAAACATATGGATGACATTAATCCGGGCGAGATGTGGTTTCAACAGGATGGCGAACGCTACATTAGATTTATTGAAATCACAATTTGGCGATAACTTCATTTCAATTTGCCTTCAAGGTCGTGCGATTTTACACTTCTCGATTAATTGCTGTGGGACTACGTGAAACCACTGGCTTATGCTGATAAACCAGCTGTTGAACGCTTTGAAAGACAACATTACACAAAATTGGAGGTCCAGAATGTGCTTCGTCAAGAATAGCAGCGGTGGCCATATACCAGAAATCATTTTCAAATATCAATGACATGTATTGATCTTTCGAATAAAATAAATTGTTTGCTTAAAATTTACTTTTCTGTGATATTTTTTTACAATTTCAAGTTCTATCGAGCTTAAAAAACTCCCTTTAGTATACTAGTGTCAATTCTGTCAATCTGAATTCGAAACAAGCTATTGATTATATTATGTAAGGGCGGCCGTCAATACTATAGTCAAAATATTGAAACTTAAAGGTCGGTATTTGGATCTCCTGCAATTCTTCACGGTCCTGTTATTATTCCCCTTTAAATGCAGTGAACTGAAGTATCAGTTCTATCAATATTATTGAGGGCTGCGAAAAGTTGATTTCAACATACAGACGGACAGACAAACATAGATATGTCGACTTCGCTATCTATAATGATCCACAATATACACTTTTTGGGGTCGCAAAAGAAAAATGTAGAAATTACAAACGAATTGTCAAACTTCCCACTCATGGTGAAGGGTATACCAACCAAATTCTCTGATGAAAGAGGGGTTGCGTCTTAAATTCATCCTTGATAGTTTATCTAAACAGGATAGGAATGAGGTTCCAAGGATACGTTCACCCAAGTTTGTCGGGCATTGGCAGAATAGATGTGACGTTGTCTCCCTTCTTCTTCGTTCCGACAGCTTCTACAGTATTCGTTATACCGTAGGCCCAGTCTTTTAGCATGTGTACCAATTATACAGTGTCCTGTAATAAAGGAAACAATTAGACTTATTTGTTCACTGCGGAAATCTATAAGTAGATTCGTCCTGCTGGCATCATATAAGGGCCAAGTCGATCTCGCGATAACACAGATCGGTTCATTAGTCCACCTGTTCTATGCAGTCTCATATAGTCTCTAGTGTGCAAACAGTTTACATTTTCAAGGGAAAAATATTTAGGTAAAAATAGGTGAAAAAATCAAGGTAGTCGCGGTTTTTTGCGATTTTCTCGATTTGAAATAGCAACCTAAGTAGACTATAGCGGATATACTGATGTATCAATCAAATGTTAGTAATTTGGGGGCTTGGGAAAGTTGATTTTAACAGACAGACGTGCATGGCTACATCTAGTCCGCTATCTATAACGATCCAGATCATATATACGAGGGTGGATCAATAAGTCCGCGACTTTTTGAATTTTCCAGCTCTTAACTGAAATGGCAGTACTGCTCCTGTCAATAGGCATCTGTCAGTTGACAGCTGTAAAAATTTTACCAAGCTGCGTTATTTAGTTGGTGTTTGACAGCCATTAATAGCAGACTAGTTACTTGAGAAGTAATTGGAAAAGAGTTTATTTCGTCTGCTCATTAAACATTGTTTTTTTTCGTAAAAAACCATCTTGATGAATACTATGGGAACTCTTCATCATCAATTTCAATTTCAAAAGTTGTTTTCTTTTTGTTTTTCTTGGACCAGCACTCAGAGGATGACCCCTACTCATGCAAAGCATTGTGTTGGAACTAGGAAAATATGTTATGGGAGGGAGGGAGTAGTGTTTGTGGACATTTGATTTGAATTTTCTTAAATTGAAAGTGACAGGAAAGACTTCAGAAGGAATCTTATTCCACATACGGACAGTACAGCTAAAGAACGAATTTTCCCTGTAATGTGTTGTGCGATCCACTGTTCAGTCGACAATGAATTGATGAGCCCTTGCCGAAGAACGTGCAAATTTCAGCAGAGCACATACCATTGTTGTATTGGTAGAACAGTGAAACACAACCCACATTGCGACGATGTTCCAGTGAGTCCATAGAGCTGGATACCATACTCTCACCGCTAAGCACCTTCGCCCTCTCCTGTACGCGGTCAAGTAACGCCAAGATAGACTTTGAAGCACCAGCCCACAGATAAGAGTTGTATTTCGTTTTCGGTAAGATATAAGTGGTGTAAATAGTTAGGTGATCAGATGGAGTGAAGTTTGTCTTACACCGTTTTAGAATACCAAGGCACTTGAATGCTTCTTTCGACACTCAAAAAATGTGTTTTGTCCAGCGGACATCGCTCATTATACTCATGCCTAGAACATCAAGAGCTTCTGATTCCTTAATATTTACACCACCCATAAAAACTGATGGAGCAACATGACCGGTTGTGCGTTTGTGCTATAACATAAAACATTGAGTGAAATCGACTCTTTTCGCACAACCCCATTCAGAGATTGTCACAAGATCTTGGTTAAGTGTATCATTTATGTGTTGCCTCATTACCTCAATCTCCGACAGTCTTGGGTCTATAATTGAATACATATAAATGGCAAATGTTGCTGTCATCTACAAAAGAGTAGACAGGGTTGGAAGTTTGACATAGAAGGTTGTTTATAAAAATAAAATATAAAGTAGGAGAACGGACGGAGCCTTGCGGTATCCCTGAATTGATCTTGAACTCGTTTGATGATATAACAACTCGTATAGTGCGATCTCTGAAAAAGCTCGATATAAATCGAGAGAAGTTATGACCGAGTTAAGTTGAGGTCTCTACACCCGAAACAATTGGAAAAATCACGATATGCTGCCGGCCGATTGGAAATTGAAAGCGTGAGAGATTTTGGAAGCAATAAGCATCTCAAATAGCTCAGTGGTTTTAATTTTGAATGATCACGTGGGTATGAGAAAGCTTTCCGCAAGAAGGCTGCCGCGTTTGTTCACAATCGCCTACACAAATGGCGATTGTGAGCAAGTGTACAGTTCTTATGACAAAAATCCATGAATTAGGCTACGAAATGCTCCCTCTTCCACACTATTCCCCGGATTTAGCTCTGATTGACTATTTCTTGTTTCCAAACCAGAAGAAATGGCTCGGCGCAAAGAGATTTGACTCTAGTGATGTAACTTTCTCACAAAAAATACCTATTTGATGACCTCAACAAATCTTATTTTTTGGAAGAAATACAAATTGGAGAAACGTTGAACAAAGTACATAGGAAACATAAGGAAACTATGTTGAAAAATAAAATAATTTTTTATCAAAAAACCTTTGTTTCATTCAAAAAGTCGCGGACATATTGATCCGCCCTCAAAATGTATGGGGTCATAAATAAAAAATGTAGAAATTACAAATGCAATGACAAACTTATGTACAGGGTTTTCAAACAAGAGGTGTTATTGTGGTATTCAAAGAAAAATGGCATTTTTTTGAGGTTTATTTCATAATAAAGAGGAATGTATGCCGTTAATAATGAAAAACAACATCAGCCAAATGGCCACCATGACCACGCTTACAGGACCATATTCTTTTCATGAAATTTTTCATAACCAAATCGCAAAGTGGCTGCCCCATGTCCTCTATAGCCTCACGACAAGGTGCTTCACGACGATCCAAAAATGCTTTAGTTTGGCGAACTGTGACTGCAAGAAATTCATCATTTCTGTGGTGAATTTTAATCGTTTCAGTGCGTTTTTGAAGCATGTATCGCTCCATTTTTAGTAATGGCGTAGTTTCCACTTGTCAAATGTCAAAGAATAAAAGCTTTAAAAGTGACAGCTACCGAAGTATCTGATGATTCAAAATAACACCTCTTGTTGGAAAGCTCTTTATAACCTTGTCATTCATGGTGAAGGTTATACAAATAAAATAAGCAAATGTACCTGCTTCGGAACAGAGAAAGAAATTTCGTTTTTTTGTATAAATGAACTGGAAAAACAGCTCAAAGGTATTGGAACTGAGAACTGTAAGGATTTTAATATTGAATCATAGAGGATAAGATAGGATAATTCCTCTCTATTTTATAGTGTCTGTATAAAGTTCCGAAAATGAAAACAGTTTATCGTTTCCTTATTGAAAAACACATGACAAATTTTACTGATTCAAATCAGAATTTCTTAAGGCAACTGGCGGATTATCTTGTCATAAGTATAAAACTGAAAATATTGACAATATGTTTGCAATAAATTTTAAAGTAATTAGTTCTAAAATCGTTGATAAAACTCCATGATCCATGTGTCTTAATATTTGTTACGCTTACTAATAAATATGTATATGATTTTGTATAGTTTACGCTTCATTGCTCTATTCCTTAGCTTACCACCCCTTTTATGGAAATAAATTACATAAATTTACGTGCTTTAATTTAAAAATCTTAATAAAAACTAATTCTTAAAATTCCATAATTATCTCTCCCATATGGGAATATGGTATTTGCTACAACACCTAATAAATGCAATCAAAAATCAAGCGTGTTAACAAGAAATTTTTCACAGCAGATGACAACAAAATGCGCTCTGTAACTCTTTAACGAAGGGGGCATGTAAGCAAATGATATAGATCACTGGGAGACACACCTCGTTATATGATGATGATGATGAGGTATGTCTGTTTGTTTGTTGGTTTCTGAAAAGGGCTAATAGTTAAGCCTAGAAGATGAGGTATGATATTTTATGGAGACTTGAAGCAAACAATTGCATCATTTTATATGACACATACAACTATTTTTATGACACTTCACAGCGGTGCATGTCATATGCTGGATTATTAAGTGTCGGGGGAATTATGAAGTTTTTTTTTTGTTCCAATACAACAAAAATTAACGACTTTCTTAAATGAATTAACAAAAGCGCTTGATTATATTTATAGGCAATGAAGCATATTTATAGTTATATATGCATATATTTTAAAGAGAACTATTTTATAGCTTTAAGGTGTGAGTTATTTCGTTACAAATGACCAGGGAAAATCAATTTAAAATACTTATTTTCTTTATTGTTCTTTAATTAAACTTTATTTTTAGTTTCCCTTGATAAACCCAGATTTCTTAAACAAAAAATTTAATAATATAAAATTTTTCTTAATGTAATAACAATTGTAAATATTTACACAATTATTTCATTAACACAAAAGAAAAAAACTAAAAAATGTTTTTCTTTACTTTAGAGAATTTTAAAAAGAATCTTTATTTAACTTCAATTTGCTAATAAAAACACAACTAGAAAACACTTTGATTGTATTTTTTGGTAAACAATTGAATTTAGACAATGAACACATTTTGAGTGGCCAACAATTGACCAGCAAATGTATGGATGAAATGGCACTTAAGCTAAGCTAATACCATCCTTATTGGTGGCCATTATATTTAGACAACAATATCTTTTATATAATTTTTTTCTTTTTTGTATTAAAGTACAGCAGAAAAAAAATATAAGACAAACTACTAGTGTTTAATATAAAGGCGAAATAAAAATGGCAAAAACAATAAATTTTCCTTTTCACAATAAAGAATAATAACAAAAAACCTTGATCTAATGGATTCTTTTCAGGGTGGCCTTCTTTTAACGAAAATATTTGCTTTGTGTGTGGTTGTGATTGGTGGTATTAATGGAAATTCTTAAAAAATACTAAATTTACTGAAGTTATTGGACAATGTTTTAAAATATATATATAAAGCATTTCAATTTTATTGAAATTTTGAATAGTAGGATTATAGTTAAACACAGACTTTATAAATATTCGCGATTAAAGCTTAACTAAGACTATATAAAGACCTACGAACGAAGCTAAAGACCTACGATTGTATCTAATTTAAAAGTATATAAAGAACTACAATTAAAACTAAGCTAAACTAAGTAGACCTCCTATTCCAGTTAAACAAATATTATATTGGGTGTTTTTTTTTTCGTCTTGGACCAGCACTCAGAGGATGACCCCTATTCATGCAAAGCATTGTGTTGGAACTAGGAAAATAGGTTATGGGAAGGAGAAAAGAGGGAGTAGTGTTTGTGGACATTCGATTTGAACTTTCTCAGTTTGGAAATGGCAGGAAACTCTTCAGCGGGAAGTTTGTTCCACATACGTACAGTACGGCTAAAGAACCAATTTTCCCTGTAATGTGTTGAGCGGTCCACTGGCCAACCAACCACAAAGGGATGTGTCCTTGACGAAAAATGTGTATTACGTAAAAATCTGCGGGTATCAGGAACAAGTTCCCTAATTTCATAAGAACACATTCCATTGTAGTACCGATAGAACAGTGAAACGTAGCCCACATTGCGACGGTGCTCCAGCGAACCAATAGAGTTGGACACCCTACTGTCACCAATAATCACCTTTGTCCTCTCCTGTACGCGGTCGAACAGCTCCAAAGTAGACTTTGAAACACCGGCCCATTTGGGAGTTGTATTTCATTTTCGGTCGGATATAGGTGATGTAAATAGTGAGGAGATCAGATGGACTGAAGTAATTCCTACACCGTTTCAAAAAACCAATACACTTGACTGCTTCTTTCGACACTTGAAAAATGGGTCCTATATATTATGAGGTGCTGAATTCTGAGCGGACCATCACAGGCAACTGATTCCTTTGAAGCGAGCATTCTCCCGAAAAACGGCCAGAATATGCGGCCAGATATGAAACCGTAATATTCCATCATGACAAACATCGGCCACATTATGAAATAACTGTTAAAAACTTTTAAGAATGAAGTGGTTGGGAAGTTTTGCTTCATCCCTTTTATAGTGAAATATAGGAGAGTGAAATGACTTGGAAAACAAGAAAGCAAATTTCGAATTCTCTGTTTGCAAAATTGTGGTCACAAAAGTCGTTAGTTTCGTGCCTAACGCATTGATCAAATTATAATTTGAGGATAGTAAATAAGCATTCGACTTTGTCGATTTACTACAGTCCTGAAAGTTATTTTTTTTATTAAATACTTTATCGTTTATTATAGGTTGATGTTCTTAACCGGCTAGTTGCGACATCAGTAACTGAATCTTAACGAACTCTCTGGGATACGCTTCTCTTTGGATTAGAGTATCTGAAATTGGCTCAAGTCGAACTTGGCCTCAAGAGATGAGTAGCTTTTTTTGGCTCGGAATCCTTATGTTTCAAGAAAGATGCGAAAAGTTCATAGCTAATAATAGCGAATACTTTGAATAGATTAACATTGTTCAAATGTTTTAAAATAAAAGCTAATATGTTAAAAAACTCCCGCATTTCCATGTTATACACCAATATAAAAACACAATATAGAAGCTAAACTAAGACTAGATAAATACCAACAATTCAAGATAAACAAAACCTATATAAGGCCTACGATTGAATCTAAGCTAAGACTATATAAGGCCTACGATTACTGCTAAACAAAGTCTTTATAAAGACGCGCGATTAAAGCTAAAATAATACTGCACAAAGACCACACTTTTAGACACCTTTATTCTCTTTTAACAAGAGCCCAATATCTCTTCACTAGCCTTAGCACCAGGCAGTTTGGAGGATTTGCATCTCTCATCTTGGTACAAATACCACAATATTGATTTTATACCACTCAAGACCTTGCTTACCATAGTGATAGGATGCCAAATCTGAATGGAAGCATCCTCTTTTGTAAACATTCCTTGATGTAAATTTTACTATTTATAGAGCCCTTTATAACAAATATTTGGCTTCTTTTGTCGCAACTACATATTGGTGGCTGTACCAAGAACATTTTGAGAAAAATGTCCTAAAATTTTCTACGTTTTCCAGAACGTACGTTTCCTCATCCATTATGCAGCAGATATGTTTTTTATATAACTTGGCTTCAATTCTTTGTCTTTGGCCTCTAAAGTTTTAGCAGAGTTCCTGTTAGGAACTTTTTGAGCATTGCATGTTTTTAAATCTACATTGGCTTTAACTTTCTATTTATTGGCTTTAGAAACATCATGTGGAATATTCCTGAACCTGGTTTGCTATCAACGGACAAGTTCTCCCGATATTGTTTTATAACATTGGAATCAGTTTGACAGTAGAGCTTTGATTGTTCGGCCAACTTTTTGTAGGACCAAGTTGAGTTTTGTTGGAAATACTTGATAATTTTAGTAAGTACTTTTTTCTCGTCACTCATTTTAATCATATATTGACAATAAACATAATAACTGACATACTTTTCAAAGCTAACTTGATCTAAAAACAACATCAAATAATCCATGGGTTAAAACTTTTAAGGAAAAACGTGTGTTTAAGTTTTTTCGATCTCACTCCTTATATATAGATTGAAGCTACGATTGAAGCTAAACTTTGAATATATAAAGACCTATGATAGAAGCAAAATATTAACAATTTAAATATCTCATAAAGTTTGAGATAAAATTAAGACTGAGAAACACATTACAATAGCTTAAGTATTTAGTTTCAAATTTTTACACTTTCAACAGAAAATCTACTCTTGTCGTCTCTATGATATTTGTATTATGTGTCTCCTACTATTTCAAATATCTTGCAATATAATTTCAAGCTAAAATTCCCTACATATAATTCCTATAGTTATCACTTTAATAAAAATTAAAAATATTTAAATTACAATACATACATGCAAAAATAGTTTTTCCTCTATGCTTAACAGAGCATTAAAGAAAACACCAACAGCGTCATTGCTAGTAACAGGCAGCAGTGGTAGAGAAGGCTGACACAACAGCAACAGCAGCAGATTACATTCAATTGTTTGGAAGATGTGCTAAACTGAAAAGTCACGATTACTAGACGATAAATATTGAAAACATTTTATATGTAAATTATATTAAACAAAAAGCATACAAAAAACTTAAATAAAAACAAACATCACACAACATTTGCATGGTCAGAGATAATAGAAAAGGAAAAAAAAGTGCAGAAATGGGCCAACCAAAGCTAACAGGGGACCTGAGAAAGAAACAGCATTAAAATATATAAGTGCTGGTTCACACACGTCTATTTTACTAGAGACAATCTTCAGTTTATAGAAGAGAGAGGAAGAAAAAGAGGAAAATCTTTCCAATCTCCTCTTCTCTCTCTTCTATAAACTTAAAATTGCTCAAGTAAACTTGACGTGTGTGAACCGGCACTTTTTGATATTCATAAACTACTCGTATGTAGCATATATATATGTATAAGCTCCATTAGCTCAATTTACTTAAGTTATCAATTTAATATTAATCCTATCAAAGGTTGCCCCTTCCTAATATATTTTCCTTTTGAAAACCTTAACCACCACCAACAACAACAACAACATCATCAAACAAAACGATAACAACTCTTAAAAGTTAGCTGTTGTATGCTGTTGCTGTTTGTTGTTAAACTTTACTGTCTAGTAAGCAGCCAGTCAACACAAAGTTCACAGCAGCCATACAGTTGCAACAAGAGCACGAAACCAAAAGAATCAAAATCAGTATCCAAAGAATGTGTGTAAGGGTTAGTGGGGAGTATGTTTGCTTCAGTACGAGTCCTCTGTATAGAGTTGTATATTTATTTACAACATACCACCGTCAATAATTGCATACATGCGATTTGCACCTGCCGATTTTGATCATGACCAAGGTTAAAACTGACACTTAGAAGTTTTGCTTGTTTCCTTTTTATGTTCGTTTTTTTTTTTTTTTTTTTGTTTTGTGTGTTCATGCTTGGTCAACTGTAGGGTTGTGGGGTTGGTATACATGGGTTTGGTGGGAAGTTTGTAACAATGGTTTGTTATTTAGATCTAAAAAGAACAGTAGTTATTGGCAATATGTTTTTAGAAACAATATCTATGGAATAACATTGGTATCTGGTTGACGGAAGCCAAATTATTGTTATCTATATGATAAAAAATATCAGAAGAACCAGACTAGAAAAGGCAACCATATTGCTGCTATCTTAGCAATATATGTTCCTCCTAGTTAAAGAGGCTCCAGGGTCTTCCAGAAGAGTGTGTAAGAATTTTAAAGTACATGTTACCTAATCAAACATATCTCTAGGTATTCCGAGATTCAGTTACTGATGTCGCAACTAGCCGGTTAAGAGCATCAGGCTATATTAAACGATAAACTAAAAATCAACTTTTAGAACTGTAATAAATCGATAAAGTTGAATACTTATTTTACTACAAAGATCCTCAAACTAACATCTTTTGTGACCACAATTATTCAAACAGAGCATTCGAAATATGTTTTCTTGCTCTCCAAGTCATTTCACTCGGCCTCAATCGTCATATAAATGCAGAGAGGAAAATTATCTTAAAATAGAGGGGTAGAAAACACCGACAACTTTAATGGATACTCATCAATGTCTATTTTCTCTAACGTATTTAGGAACTTCTGAACTTTGACATTTGATAGCGGTCATATTCTTAAAGCTACAACTGTCGAACAGACTATCGTTTATTCAAGAACACATGCAAATTATAATATGGTTTTATCAAAACTTTCCGGCAATGTAGCGGGCCATTTTTTGGTGAAGATCATTTCTGAATGAATGAATGGATACATCAACTACCAAAATTGCCGAATTAGAGACGAAACCAATCCACATGAGAAACAAGAGCGCCTAATGATCCCGAAAAAGTCACTGTTTGGTGTGGATTTTGAGATGGAGAAACATCGGTCAATATTTCTTTGAGAACGACGTTGGCAGGCCTTCACCGCCAATGGCAAGCTCTATGGTTTGATGATTACCAACTTCTTTTGGCCTGAATGGGATGATATGTAAGTGATATGAAGTCGCAGGTATATGCGAATAAGCCACATAACACAGCAGCGCTTAAATTCAACATAACATATTATGGGCAAAATTCAGCTTAATTTGTGCCAGAGTCATGGAAAAATGGACATTTCGAATGCTCGCCATTTAGGAAAGACTTCAACATTGATCAAGGAATGTCATTGATAATTCAGTGAGAACTTCACAAACTTTCTTCAAACAGAAAATCAAAGTCGCAAAATTAAGTTTCCTCAACAACCATTGGGGATACTGATATCAATGATGACGATCAATAATGCAAAGTCGAAAGAAGAATAACATAGATAAATATCTAGCCGTACTCAAAAAATTAACAATACATACTACTTGGTGCTCCTATTCTACATGGATTAGATGACCAATCGGAATTATAAAATACTGAAAGAGCGATAATCCAGTCTTTGTGGCTTGTCCTCACAATCTGCTGGATAATAAAACTACAGTAGTAATGGACGAAATTGGCATTTAAAGGTTTCCACCCATTCTAATCACATTATACCCGTTCTTATGTTATTATACTAGATGATCTTCAAAGAAATGAGGATGTTTTAACACCATGACTCACTAGTATTTATGAATCGCTTATTAGAACGGTCTACGTTACTATAAGGTGAACCAGATACAGAGCTTTGTTTATCCATTAAATGGATAAATCATCGCACACTAATCGGAAGGATTATAGATCATTCAGTCAGCGATATTTTCTTTTAAATGCTCTAGTAAGGTCATTGATATTAATTTTGACCTCCTGAGCTTGTCTATCTAAATATGCTCTAAATAACAATCCAGAGGGTTGATCTTTAAAAACAACTATGCATTTCCCGGTTTGCTTTATAAACGAATCATTGTGTCCTTGTTGTCTTCTTAGATATAGAAGCAGCTTTAAATAATGTCGATCCTACAAGCATCCTGTTTTCGATGTAGTGTTTGTTTTCGCCAACTCATCGGAAGGATTTTTTATAATTGCTTCAGTGTTTCGCAACTAGCGAACCATGATACACCAGAGGAATCATTATCTGCCATTATGTGGCTTTTAACACACTGTTGTTTGGACTAATATACAGGAGGATAAAAGTTGTGGCTTATGATGACAACGTCAGGGTATCATGCAAGTTCCTGATTTCATAGTAGAGGTTTTTCATGAAGATTCCTGGAATTACATTATATTGTAGGCAACAGCAGTATTGACTGAATGTCAGGCAATATCAGAATATTTACCGATATTAAGGCTGCCATGACTACAATACCTGATGCGTTCTCCCCATCTGGGTTAATCGAAGAAATACAGAGAATATCTAATTGGGATATATAGACATTCTAGGGTAAAACCCATTTTAGTTTCTGATCTCGGTAACAGTAGCGGAAACTGTATATTAGATGATTTAGCCAGAAATGTGACAATGTTGAAGGATGATTTGATTGACCACCTCACCACTGGCATTCATCTTTCTTATTGCAATTTGCTAGTTTTGCTGGAAATATATAAACTTTCACAGTATTGGTGATTACTGCCAGGACAACCTTTATTATTTACGATGCCGATATTGGATTCTGCCGTAATCAGGAGAGATAAGGATATTGGTATCCATTATATATGTACACAGTTATCTTCACTGACTATTGCAGAATCTTTCACGTTTCCACGATGAAAAGGAAGCGATCCTGAAGGACACCTTGTGACAAGTGTCACCAATTCACCATTTGCGACTATTTTGATGACTTCTTCGCGTCATTATCAACGAAGCGTCCAAGTTTTCATATTTGTCCTGCTGTGGATAGTCTGACTGCAATTTTGTCAGTGAAAGAGCAATTATTAGTAAACTCTCCCATCAAGCAGATATTTAAAGTTCAATTTCCTTTTCATAAGAATAAGATGGATTTATCATGGTAACGGCAAGTGATGATTTATTAATATGCTGTTTGTCCACTGGGTAATGAAATGGCATCAATTGTATATAAACCCATGTGAGCCTCTTAAAACCAAATGACTCTTCCAAAATCCTCATTCCATGCCTTCAAAAGTTTTTAAATTCTCAGCTGCTAGAGTACTTCAAAAGTCTTAGCTGCTGGATTTTAAAATACAACGTTTTCTCCTGTGAGTTTTTTTTTCTTTCTATGCTTTGATTATTTCGCGTGTATTGTCTTCGTTAAAGGATTATTTATCTGCATAACCAAACAACACTTGAGGTAAAAATATATATATATTTTTTTCCTTTACGACGTGTCTGTGTTTGTTTTATCGCGCAGTTGTCAGTGTTTGTTGCCTGTTGTTGCTGTTGTCTTGCAACCATATTTAGGCATATTTAAATGTTCAAAAGGGTTTCAATTGTTTAGCATGTTCACTCTCATGTATTGGCCAGGCTATTGACCAATTCTACAACAAAGTGTAAATATTGAAACGTGTCTAGGTCTAAAGTTGTTGGTTGCATCCCATCTTTGGCTACATATCTGTTTGACTTGTTTGCCTTTTAGACTCTGCGGACAATGCCAAAAGAGATACACGTTACAGATTATATAGTCCTATGGAGAGACTATAAACCTTAAGAATGATACATAACTTATTTAAATAAGTATATTTTGGGCCTAAAATAATATAGACAAACTACAACAAAGTATGTTTGCCAAGGTGCAAATGTTGCTGTAAATATTGTTTAAGGATTTCTTTTTTTTTTTTTTTTTTTTGGTTTGACTGCTGGCTTTTTGTAAACAATGTTTGCATATGAATTTCAAGTATCGTGATTTCATCTTGTTAATAGTCTCTAGTGGTATGTTTGCTAGTATGTTAAATGAGTTGTTTTCAGTTGTGTTAAGAAGACAAAGTACTTTTTAAATATACTCATTGATATTGTTTATTATTTTCGTTGTTGTTATTTATAGAATTGGTTAAAGGGATCTGTGAAAGCGGCATGTTGCATTTACCTAGATAATTGGAATATTTTTAACACTTTAGGCTAAAAATTGATTAAGATTTTAAGGGGAAGTACAGTTAATGGTGTATTTATTTATAGATAGCGCAGACCTTGAACTCACAATTGTTATATCAGCATGATTTTCAAACAACCAACAAAGTCTATGAGAGATGGAGCCAAAAATTTTATTATTTTCACATTGTTCTTGTTGGAAGATTCTTTACAACACTATATGCAGAGAACAGCCTAAAACATAAACTTCATCATTTAAATCAGTTTTATACATAGACTTAATAAAACTAATGTTTTTTTCTTCCAAATACTGCCGTCAAAGTACAGTCAAATCAGTGACACACAATCTGGCAGGATATTGTAAATTTAAGTAAAGAATGGATGATTTAGACCAATAGATTGAGCGAAGAAATTGACAGAAGCTCAAAGACACTTTTGTGACATCCTTGCATCCTTACTAAACAACTTCATAGGGAAAAGGCACAGTCTTAAAGGAAGAGAGTATGCATCGATAGATGTGCAAGGTGCACTTTTTTCAGTAGTAGAGGTGCTCACTGTCGGAGCTTAGTCATTAATACTTTATGACGTAAAAACTGTTGCAACCGGGGATGTCAGAGCGGTATCAGTTTCTTGATATACTCTCTCAGAAATTGGAAAAATCACTCACAATGTTAAGTGACAGGAATGCCGGAAGTGCTCTTCTCGGCTATATAGAAAATTTGTCTCTTTCGGATACCGAATCTGTACCATGCCGTTCCAATCCTAGATAACGAAACATGTTACATTTGGGTGGGCGAAAAATAGACCAAATATATCGTCTTATACTCGGACTACTGTCTTATACTCAGACTACCGCCTTATACTCAGACTACTGTCTTATACTCAGAATACCGTCTTCTACTCAGACTACCACCTTCTACTCAGACTACCGTTTTATACTCAGACTGCCGTCTTATACTCAGAATACCGCCTTATACTCAGACTACCGTCTTACACTCAGACTACCGTCTTATACTCAGACTACCGTCTTATACTCAGACTACCTACAAAGATATTTTATAAAAAAACTGCCAACTTTTCCACGGAGTGGTAAGAATTCTTTCTTATTTGTAGCCATTATTGGATCTAGAATATTCTGTAAATATTTTTAATTCTCTCCATCTTCTACCGCCATCCTTGTCAATGTCTCACAAATAAATATTTGTGTCATAATAAAACCATCATTAAACAGATAATAAAATTGAATTTATTCAACATTCAGGTAATAATTTTTTTATTAACCCAACAAACAGTATTTTGAATTGTCTTTAACCAAACACAATACAAGAAACAAACGACTACAAGTAAATTATGTGTGTTTCTGCATCTGACGCCAAAATAAGAAAATACACAATACTGACAGACAGTCTGAACAAAAACAAAATAAACAGACAAACATAATTTAATAATAATTCGGAAGTGCTGACAAGGTATGTCTCTGTTTACAATTTCTTTGGAAGAGAACGAGAAGAAAACAAAACATTTGACTTTGAAATAATGCCGCAATCAAATATAAATAAGACAAAAACAAAAAAAGAACCTCAACCCTATAGCTTCTACCTTGCTAGAAGAAGGCACAATAGGCAAAAATAAACACAGATTAACTAATACGCAAGTAGAGGAAGATTTTTAGAGGCACTAGTAGATGCAAGTAGTATGAACTACTGCCTGGCTTAAGCCTTTCACTTTGTGAGGAAACATGTGTATGTGCTCTTGCGGGCTTTAAAAAATACCATTTCCAAAAGCAAATAATTATTTGTTTTCAGAATTTAGAAACATTCAATAAAGTGGACTATTTTCGGATCAAACTGAGGTACAATATGCTGTAGAGGCACTGTTGCAATTCACTCCCAATGAGTCAAGATAAATGTAAATCCCGCGCGATATTAATTTCTTAAGCCGTAATCAGTTGATAACATTTTTAATAAAACAAAGATAACTTTAATAAACCATCTTCCAGAAACAGTGTACTCATGTTTAATTATGACTATTTTTCTAGACAATGGTTGACAATTCAATACCCCTTATCAAAAATGACAGGAAGTTTTAGAGCAAACATTCTACTCTACGTATATGCACAACTAAAAAGACACAACATGCAACAAAATAGAAATAAATGAACGACTAAAAACTCTACTGAAAGACTAAGAAAAAAATCTCAAAGATTTGAAAGTATCGTATGGAAAATGTTTATAAGCATATAAAAACTAGATTGAAATTTATGGTGCATTTGACTGTTTCTTTTTGTTGTTGCAGCAGCCATACATATCATGTTCAGTTCAGCAATTGCACTGCTACGCATACAAACTCTCAAAAACACATACTGTGTGCTGCAACAGCAGCAGCAAGCATCATGTGGAAATATTGAATCCATAATAAATTTTTGTTAATCCGTTGAAAATGATGTCATAATAAATTGTTATTTATGCTTCTACTCTCAACATCATCTATACTATTTCTTATTGTCTCTTGCATCTTTTTGTGAAATTTTTGACAAGTGTCTTTGGTAAAAAATAAGAAAATGTTTAGCTGGCATTAGGTTATTGATCTCATACATACATTCTCTTTGGTCCATGCTAGAATTGTATCATGTGTCTTGAAGCAAGTATTTCTGTATTTGACTTTTTTATGATCTTTAGATCATAAATTTTAATGTTGTGTTTATAAGCATCCGATTAACATGACAAATTTGTCGAGAATTTATTTGAAATTTGGGAAAAAGAAAACAAATTTGTATTATTTAAATAAAATAATAAAACACAGAAGTTATATCTAACAAGTTTTTAGAGAAATAAATCAAGATTAAGGGACATATGAAGATATGAAGAGATGCATAAGGCTGAAGATAGCAAACATTTGCTACTTTTACAAGGATTAACAGCCACACCGCAAACCTATCCGTCCGTTTTATACTCCAACTATTGACTTTTACTAGACTACCTTCTTCTACTCATACTACTGCTTCTACTCAAACAACCGTCTTATACTCAGACTACCGTCTTATGCTCAGACAACCGTCTTATACTCAGACTACCGTCTTGTACTCAAACTACCGTCTTGTACTCAAACTACCGTCTTATACTCAGACTATCGTCTTGTACTCAGACTACCGGCTTATACTCAAACTACAGTCTTGTACTCAGACATCCGTCTCCTACTCAGACTACCGTCTTATACTCAGACTACCGTCTTTTACTCAGACTACCGTCTTATACTCAGACTACCGTCTTATACTCAGACTACCGACTTATACTCAGACTACCGTCTTATACTCAGACTACCGTCTTATACTCAGACTGCCGTCTTATACTCAGACTACCGTCTTATAGTCAGACTACCGTCTTATATTCAGACTACCATCTTATACTCAGACTGCCGTCTTATACTCAGACTACCGTCTTATAGTCAGACTACCGTCTTATATTCAGACTACCATCTTATACTCAGACTACCGTCTTATACTCAGACTACCGTCCTATACTCAGACCACTGTCTTATACTCAGACTACCGTCTTATACTAAGACTACCGTCCTATACTCAGACTACCGTCTTATACTCAGACTACCGTCTTATACTCAGACTACCGTATTATACTCAGACTACCGTCTTTTACTCAGACTACCGTCTTATACTCAGACTACCCTCTTACACTCAGATCACAGTCTCAGACTACCGTCTTATACTCAGACTGCCGTCTTATACTCAGACTACCATCTTATAGTCAGACTACCGTCTTATATTCAGACTACCGTCCTATACTCAGACTACCATCTTATACTCAGACTACCGTCTTATACTCAGACTACCGTCCTATACTCAGACTACTGTCTTATACTCAGACTACCGTCTTATACTTAGACTACCGTCCTATACTCAGACTACCGTCTTATACTCACACTACCGTCTTATACTCAGACTACCGTATTATACTCAGACTACCGTCTTTTACTCAGACTACCGTCTTATACTCAGACTACCCTCTTACACTCAGATCACAGTCTCAGACTACCGTCTTATACTCAGACTGCCGTCTTATACTCAGACTACCGTCTTATAGTCAGACTACCGTCTTATATTCAGACTACCGTCCTATACTCAGACTACCATCTTATACTCAGACTACCGTCTTATACTCAGACTACCGTCCTATACTCAGACCACTGTCTTATACTCAGACTACCGTCTTATACTCAGACTACCGTCTTATACTCAGACTACCGTCTTATACTCAGACTACCGTCTTATACTCAGACTACCGTCTTATACTCAGACTACCGTCTTATACTCAGACTACTGTCTTATAGTCAAACTACCGTCTTATATTCAGACTACCGTCCTATACTCAGACTACCGTCCTATACTCAGACTACCGTCTTATACTCAGACTACCGTCTTATACTCAGACTACCGTCTTATACTCAGACTACCGTTTAAACTCAGACTACCGTCTTATTCTCAGACTACCGTCTTATACTCAGACTACTGTATTATATTCAGACTACCGTCTTATACTCAGACTACCGTCTTATTCTCAGACTACCGTCTTATTCTCAGACTACCGTCATACTCAGACTACCGTATTATATTGAGACTACCGTTTTATATTCAGACTACCCTCTTATACTCAGACTACCGTATTATACTCAGACTACCGTCTTATACTCAGACCACTGTCTTATACTCAGACTACCGTTTTATACTCAGACTACCGTCTTATACTCAGACTACCGTCTTATACTCAGACTACCGTCTTATACTCAGACTACCGTCTTATACTCAGACTACTGTCTTATACTCAAACCACCGTCTTATACTCAGACTACCGTCCTATACTCAGACCACCGTCTTATACTTAGACTTCCGTCTTATACTCAGACTACCGTCTTATACTCAGACTACCGTCTTATACTCAGACTACCGTTTAAACTCAGACTACCGTCTTATTCTCAGACTACCGTCTTATACTCAGACTACTGTATTATATTCAGACTACCGTCTTATACTCAGACTACCGTCTTATTCTCAGACTACCGTCTTATTCTCAGACTACCGTCTTATTCTCAGACTACCGTCATACTCAGACTACCGTATTATATTGAGACTACCGTTTTATATTCAGACTACCGTCCTATACTCAGACTACCATCTTATACTCAGACTACCGTCTTATACTCAGACCACTGTCTTATACTCAGACTACCGTCTTATACTCAGACTACTGTCTTATACTCAAACCACCGTCTTATACTCAGACTACCGTCCTATACTCAGACCACCGTCTTATACTCAGACTACCGTCTTATACTCAGACTACCGTCTTATACTCAGACTACCGTCTTATACTCAAACTACCGTCTTATACTCAGACTACCGTCTTATACTCAGACTACCGCCTTATACTCAGACTACCGTCTTATACTCAGTCTACCGTCTTATACTCAGACTACCGTCTTATACTCAGACTACCGTCTTATACTCAGACTACCGTCTTATACTCAGACTACCGTCTTATACTCAGACTACCGTCTTATACTCAGACTACCGTCTTATACTCAGACTACCGTCTTATACTCAGACTACCGTCTTATACTCAAACTACCGTCTTATACTCAGCCTAGCGTCTTATACTCAGACTACCGCCGTATACTCAGACTACCGTCTTATACTCAGACTACCGTCTTATACTCAGATTACCGTTTTATACTCAGACTACCGTCTTATACTCAGACTACCGTCTTATACTCAGACTACCGTCTTATACTCAGACTACCGTCTTATACTTAGACTACCGTCGTATACTCAGACTACCGTCCTATACTCAGACTACCGTGTTATACTCACACTACCGTCTTATGCACAGACTACCGTATTATACTCAGACTACCGTCTTATACTCAGACTAGCGTCTTATACTCAGACTATCGTATTTTACTCAGACTGTCGTTTTTTACTCAAACTATCGTCTTTTACTGCAACTATCGTCTTATACTGAAACAACCATGTTATTCTCAGACTTTCATCTGAAACAATAAAATTATTTCTCACCAACAAATTCTCCAACAATTCATATAATTTATAGAAACCACCCAGACTTACAGTCGTTTGGAAAAATCTATTATGCCGCTATAAATTAAAGAAATGTTCACCATATGCATTTTCCATTGCAATAATTTTGTCACTTAACTTACCTTAAACACCATTTATAGCTGTCAACCTTTGACATAATGTATGTTTTTTCGGCACATATCAAAAATACCTACCGCTAACTCTCTAGAAATTCTTACCTAATCTTTGTTCTCAGCCTAAATAATACAACTGAACTTTACATGGCACTCACATACCACAAGAACAGCGCAACAACACTCGTAAGATGGGAAAATGATTATGAGCCAAACAAAACTTGTAACCAACTAAAGAAATAGTTTATACTTACTTTGTGGCAGTAAGACAGACATGCACTTGTATGTCAAAGCAAACGATTATAACATTTCCGGTTTCGTTGCAATTCTAAAATAGTTGATTTTGACTGACAAAAAAATAAAACATTAACAACTTACAACGGCTTTTAATCAACCACTTAAAGTGAAATGTTGTACTTTCTTATTAACTAAGTATGTAGTTTGTAGATTTGAATGGTTCTGGATAAGTACTCACTCGTATGTGGTTTAAAAGACTAAGACTACATTAAATACATGCTCTAAAACATTGTATGTCTTGTAAAGTGTTAGCAAATCAAAGAAGATGGACTCTTTAGAAAATTAAGTACGGGTATATATTAAGAAAATAGATTTAGGCACGACACGCTACTCGCACATACTTGGATATGTGGTAATTTTGACAGGGTGACAAAGAAAACTTTATACATATTTAATCATACAATCAGAAATTATTCTTGTAATAAGAATTAAGTCTTAAACCTTCAAACTATTATCATATGACCAGAATATCGTCATATGCTGACTTATACTGAGACCAATATAGAACAGACTACCATAATAATTTTCACATTGCTATTCTCAGACTAGAGTCTTATATTAAGACTGTAATTGTATATTCTGAATTGATTCTTACACACAGACTTTTGTATTTAAAGTAGACTATAAACTTACAGATAATCTAACTTCATGAACAATGTCTTGAGTTTTATACTCAGCACTAAGCCACATAATCAGTCAACCATTCAGTCTACCAACTTTCTGACTTCTTTTCACATTTTGTACAACACATTTTATGCCACACTGTATTGCTTTTCCTCGTCCATAGCTAACAAGTTATTTTCATAACGAGCTTGTCCAATATATACATACAAGACAATTTCTCTGAATATTTATTTATATTTTACATTTAATTTATAATCCTCAAAACAATGTTGCAAATGTCCACACATTCAAGTAGTATTTATGCATGTATGAATGTGTATCTGTTAAAACAAGTATCTATGTATCTAGTTACAAACACAGTGACTAGAATTATGCCTGAGAACTTTTATGGCGAAATAGGTTTGTTGTCAGTCAGTATATCGAGGAATATGTTGACGATGGTGATGATGATGATGACGACAACAATGTACAAGACGACCAAGAAGAAGCTTCTTAAGAGACAACCGCCACTAAATAGGTTAAAATGTCGTTCAAATGTCAAGTCAACAACACTATGACTTTGACTTGTTATACAAACAGACAACCATACTCGTACTTTCGAATAGACTAGAGCTGTGTAATGTTTGATGTTTGCTTAGAAGAAGGAAGGCTGTAGTTAGAAATTCTCATAGACTTAACTACAGTGTGATTGTTGCCAATGTCTTTATGGATGTATCGTGTGTTTGAATGTTCTTAATGTTAAACAAGCCGAAAATGTTTGCAATGTTTTCATCATGTTGCTAGAAAATGATTTTGGGGAGAAGCAAAATAATTTTTAGTTTAAGCAGAGGGGTGGAGGTAAAAGGGAAACTAAAAACGTTTCATGAGCCAAACGCAGTTTGCCATCAGATACATTGACCACAGTCTTAAACTTGATCCACCGTCTTGTCATCCGACTACCGTTTTATCATCAGACTACTATCTTATATTGTGACTACTATCTTATATTACGATTACCATCCTATATTCTGACCAACAACACCTACCTGGATAACAATCTTGTCGCGATGTGGTGGCTTTAGTGCTGGCTGTGGTTTTTATCTTGGTTGTGGATTTCGCTGTTGTAGGGTCAACTTTCTAGATAATGAACTCAAAAGCCTTCACGACCAAGGAATATCCTTCACTTTTTTTGCCCTACCCCATTTTAATGTCTTCTCCTACCTTTTTGATCCCTTCCATCACTTGCAAGGTTAGCATGGTTGGCAGCTGTGCCGAGAACCTGAATGGTTAATTATTAGTAAAAGAAGATTAGTCGCTAACAGCTCCCCTCCGGTGCTAGGACACGGCCGGTTGTAACTATTTTTGTCTAGCCCGTCACTGCATGAATGGTGCATCCCTTTAGGTGCCTATTCGTGGGACCAAATATGATCAACAACAATAACAACAACGTAATAAAAAACTATGATCTCAGATCATCATAAGTAGATGACCATCTAGCATCCAGTCAGAAGATTTGGTTGATATGAAAGGCAGTGTGAGTGAACGACACAGTAGTTTTCAGCCCTCAAAAAAATCGACACATGAACTCCATTAACTGAGCTTGTTATGGAACACTTGCTCGCTAATAGGACTAGTACGACAATTCGTTTTGACTATGGTGAAATTCATAGGGGCTACAGAGTAATCAAATGCCTGGACGAGTTCTCAAAGAACTTTCTTAGCAAATGCAATTCAAACTGATAACCGCTCAAGAAATTCTTATGAGACCACGTGCACGAATTTGGATACCAAAGATGACAACCAATGCGCATAAGATGTTGAAGTGTTTAAAGCTGCACAGAACGAGGCGATGGTTACACATCGAGCTTGAGAAGGCGGGTGTTAAGCTGTTCTTCGGGGTGAGGGAAGCTAAGTTGAAGCTGTTCAGGCCCACAGGTATAGGGAGCGGTGAAGCGGATTAGGTTGAATTGCAAACTCTTTGCTTATAGATATGAAGCATTCCGAACCCTCGAAAAATGCTACAGATAAACTTCGGGTACTATTAGCCGAAGATGTCCTGGACATTGGCTTGCTCCAAGAACCCTGGGCTTCAGTCTCGGATGTTAAGGGGTTCCCGGCCTCAGCATATAACATTCTTCAAGCAAGAAGAAATGAAAATCTATTAACATTCTTTTTACGCAGCTTAGCTCAGCGGATCTAACAGCAGCAAAGGTGGAGCCACTGTATAACGTATGCTTTATGATTGCCTCAAGCTATATAAGACATGAAAAGACAGATCCTCCATCCAAACTGAGGGCCATCCTGTCCTCTGTTGGAGCTTCTTACAATGTAATCCTGGGCTGTAATGCCAATGCCAGGCATTCAACCTGGATTAGCAGTGAAATCAATGAAAGGGGTTAGTATTTACTTACTTTCATTAATTCTAACAAGTCATTCATTTTTCCAAGTTCGGAAAACTAATATGTATGGGAGGAAGTTTTAGATATTACACTCATTAATCCAACAAAAGGTCGTTCTCTGAGCAGAATTGAATTCTCTTCGAAATTTGACTTCAGAACTTCACAGAGAAAATTCTATTTAGGAACCCAAGAAGAACCAATTGGTTGAAATTTAATGGAATTCATAGACATTAACTTAATAATATGCCAGTTGTTGAAGACTGGATCACTGGTCTTGAAAAATAGAGGAAAACTTTAGTAAAACTGTTATCGAAACTTTCGAAGTTTCCTGCCCAGTCACTAAAGTTAAGAGAAGCTTCCCTCTATGGTGGAACTCGGAGCTATCTAAGCTACGTAGGAAAACACATATGGCATTCAACATTGTATATACCTTAAACTACTTTCTAATATTCAGAATACCATCTTTTATTCTGTATATCGTCTTATATTCCGACTACCATCACGTATTCCGACTACCGGCTTATATTCTCACTTCCGCCTTTTATTTTACTATCTTATAATATTTTGAACTGTGAAACAATATATTCACAACAATATATTTTGATTCAAAAAGGGAGAACCTTTTTTTGGGAAGCCACACCTCTGCCCTCACTTAACAACTCCCATACACACACATTGACACCATAAAATATGTCGTCCATCGTGAAGTATAAATGAATGAAGAGTTCTGTTTGCACAAACATAAGTACAACCAAAATCAAACTATTGCCGCAGAACTAAAACTCAGCAATTCGATTAAAGCTTTATTTATTCAAGACTTAACAAGCAACAAAATGTGATGTGTTGGATGTGCAACGCAACACTCAAGAAACATACATAGGAATAAGAATACGATATCAAGCAATGTTGCATCATGATTTCGTTAAGAATTACACACAAAACATGGCCACAATTTTTAATGTTACTACATAGTACATAGTTGCAGAAAACTGCAACAGCAACTCAACAAGTCTGTCCAAATTTTAAAGCATTCATCTATCTATCAATCCAATCGTGTGTCTGTCTGTTAGGTCTTCTTAACGACATTTTCTTTTTGGGCCATACTACATCTTCTCCTACATCTTTCGTTTGTCTTTTGACTGTGTCCTTAATATACCTATACAAGTCTGTACAACATCTTTATGTTTTTCTTGTTCTTGCCAGCAAGGATTGTTGTTTTGTGTTCTTTTTTTTGGCCAGTGTGATGTAATTCTGAGAAATACATAGTATGAAATTCACAGCCTCTTATTTTCCTGGCTTTTTTTCAGTCTCATGGAAACGTTGGTGAGTACTTGTAGGGCTGTGTGTTTGTAATTTTGTTACAAGTACGAATACTTGTTACTTGAGTGTTGTTCATAGACATATGGCAACACGATATGTTGCTGTTAGAAGTTTCGTGAGTATTTGGTTAAGATGCATGTATGTTTTCTTTGCACTTGAATGTATCAAAATCATACCAAACAATACTAGGCCACACAATTTACAACTCGAAACATTAAATTGATGTTTTAAAGGTTTAGGTTTTCTATTCGTATGCTTCTTTAGACAAAATATATGGGTGATTGCATAAGAAAAGGTGTAAAAATAATGGTATATGAGGTGATAGAAACTTATACTGCAAACACTCTGACTATCGTCCTATGCTCGTACTACCGTCCTATACTCGGATTAACGTCCTATACTCGGATTAACGTCCTATAATCAGACTACCGTCCTATACCCGGACTACCGTCGTATATACCCGGACTACCGTCCAATACTCGGACTACCGTTCTCTACTCGGACTACCGTTCTCTACTCGGACTACCGTCCTATACTCGAACTACCGTCCTATACTCGGATTACCGTCTTTTACTCTGACTATCGTCCTATACTCGAACTACCGTCCTATACTCGAACTACCGTCCTTTACTCTGACTATCGTCCTATACTCGGACTACCGTCCTATACTCGGACTACCGCCCTATACTCAGACTACCGTCCTATACACGGACTACCGTCCTATACTCGAACTACCGTCCTATACTCAGACTACCGTCCTATACTTGGACTACCGTTCTATACTCGGACTACCGTCCTAGACTCGGACTACCGTCCTATACTCGGACTACCGAACTATACTCGAACTACCGTCTATACTCGGATTAACGTCCTATACTCGGATTAACGTCCTATAATCAGACTACCGTCCTATAGCCGGACTACCGTCGTATATACCCGGACTACCGTCCAATACTCGAACTACCGTTCTCTACTCGGACTACCGTCCAATACCCAGACAAATGACATATACTCAGACTACCTTTTTGTATTCGTACTAATGTCCTGTACTCGGATTACGTCCTATACCAGGACAACCGTTCTAAACTCTGGCAGCCCTCCTATGCTCGAACTATAATCCTATACTCGAACTATAAGCCTATACTACGACAACTGTCATATACTCGAACTACCGTCCAATACTTGGACTACCGTCCTATACTCGAACTACCGTCCTATAATCAAACTACCGTCCTCTACTCGGGCTACCGTCCTATACTTGGACTTCCGTCCTATGCTCGGTCTACCGTCCTATACTTGGACTACCGTCCTATACTCGGACTACCGTCCTATACTTGGACTACCGTTGTATACTCGGACTACCGTCATATACTTGGACTAACGTCCTATACTCGGACTACCGTCCTATACTTGGAATACCGTCCTATGCTCGGACTACCTTCCTATACTTGAACATCCGTCCTATACTCGGACTACCGTCCTATACTTGGACTACCGTCCTATACTCGGACTTCGTCCTATACTCGGACTACCGTCCTATACTCGGACTACCTTCCTATACTCGGACTATCGTCCTAAACTCCGACTACCGTTCTCTACTCGGACTACCGTCCTATACTTGGACTACCGAACTATACTCGAACTACCGTCTATACTCGGACTTCTGTCCTATACTCGGACTACAGTCCTCTACTTGGACTACCGTCCTATACTCGGACTACCGTCCAATACTAGGACTACAGTCATATACTCGGACTACTGACGTATAATCTGATTATCGACCTTTACTCAGACTACCATCATGAATCTATCTTCTTTTACCAAAAAGATTGTCAAGATTCTAGTTCCAAATATTTTTTTTCGATTAATGTATTCACCCATATTTGTACCTCACAAAATTCCTTAACAACATTGCAGCTTTAAGATTTTGACGCGACTTTGATGTTTCGGCAATTGGGATTGAAGTTTAAGGTGTGAGACTCTGGCACTCTGAATAATGTTGCACTTTACTCAAATCATGCTGACAGGTGAAAGAAGATCTTGTTGTTGTTGTCGTCATCGTCATTATAATCATTATCATCAGCATCTTCAGCTCAAAACATCATCATGAAGAACATAGAGTACATGCAACAAGAACGACCACATCTGAAATACGAAATACATGCAAGTATGTTGTGGCTGTTGTTGTTGAAGTGTCTCATCAAGCCTTTAAAGCGCTAAGAATAACATCGACAATCGTCAAAGAATAACAATGACGTAGCGTTGAAAGCCGGCACCTTCCTACAAAAAATACACTCAAATACACGAACACATGTGTATGGAAAGAACCTCTTAAAACATAAATACTTACAGGTTGCTGTAGTTCATTTGAACACAGATGGATGGATAGGTGTATGGATGGATGAATGTTGGGATTCTGGAATAAGTGAGGTGTAGAGGTATGTATGCTTATTATAAAGATACCAAACAGTAACATATAGTGGTTACACAGTATTCGTTACTTGGATTAAAATGTGTAAATTTTAAGGAGTTTCTTTTCAAAGTATAGAGTTAAAAATGTGTGTACACCCTACAATATGTACCAGTCAATGCATATGTCTGCTTTATTCCACTTAAACTGGAAATCATCCTGTCTTGATTGGGAGCATCTTTGCAAAGTGTTCCATTGTAGTTTTACATGGAATATTCAAACTGAATAGTTTGCATACACGCTCAATGTTGGTTCTTTTAAATATAGACAGTTCTCTAATGTGTATAACTAAATGACTCTGAGAATAAAGCTGCAGGATCAAAAGGCAAAGGTTGAGACAAAGCTAAAATAATTCTTGTATTGGGTTTCGAATCAACTGAATCTGACAAATCAGATGCAAACCTCTTAAATTACAATTATTTAGTTCAATTTGCAACAGCTCTTTCAATTTTTCAAACACTGTACAGCATTCCTCAGTCTACCTCATTGCTCATTTTATTCGTTCATTTTCCACCATGAATATTTTAGAAATGTTTGGTTAGATTTTGTCTTATTTTTCCAACGAAACTTCTTTAGGATTCTAATTTTTTATGCACATACTTTAGAGGATTTATGGAATGAGTTGGCAAAAATGGCCAACCAAAAAAATCAACAACTCACAAAACCAACAAAAAAGGTGTTTTCAAAATTTTAGACAACAGTTGTGTAGTTTGCTTTAAATGTAACAAACGAAACAATGATGATCTTCAAGTTTTTTTTTGAGAAATGAACGAGTATTATCTCTTTTTTTGTTTTATTTTTTTTTATGACTTGTCTTGATTGAATGTATTCTATAGAATTGATCTTCATTACACGCCTTTTTCCATTTTTATACATTAAAAGATTCTTATTTATTTTTCTGCTTTTATACTTCTTTTGTGTAGAGCAGCGTATATAGCGTCAAAAAAGTAACCATTTGATGTGTAAGTAATGATGCAGCCAATGTTTATTTAATGAACTTGCAATAATTTATTTATATGGTTGCATAAACTTTTTCTTTCTTTTACTTTTTGATTGTGTTACATCGATTGAAACACTTACATCGATACCTGCTAGTATACACTGTGTGTTTTTTTTTTTTTTTTTTTTGTAGTTTTCTTTAGTGTCCAAACTCATTATATTGATATTACCAGATGAGAGGAAACGGTTTAAAGGCAGCCATAGGCACAGATGATGTAGAAGGGTTTTACGTATTAAGAAAGTGTTATGACGGAAATGTATAAATAAATATTGACATATGAACACAATCGATGTTATTAGGTGGGGGAAAAATTATACCTACTCAGAATACCGTCCTATGCTCAGAATACCATCTTTTGCTCAGACTACCACCCTATGTTCAGACTACCGCCCTATGCACAGACTACCACCCTATCAAAATACCGCCTTATGCAAAGACTATCGCCCAGGGCTTATACTATCGCTCTGTGTTTAGAGTACCGCCATGTGTTTAGACTACCGTCCTCTGTTTAGTCTACCATCCTCTGTTTAGACTACCGCCCTGTGCTTAGACTACCATCCTATACTCAGACTACTATCCTGTACAAAACTACAATTCCTTATTCAGGCTACCGTCCTATACTCAGACTACGGTCCTATACTCAGACTACCGTCCTATACTCAGACTACCGTGCTATACTCAGACTACCGTCCTATACTCTGACTACCATCATACACTCAGACTACCGTCCTATACTCAGACTACCGTCCTATACTCAGACTACCGTCCTATACTCAGACTACCGTCTTTAACTCAGACTACCGTCTTATGCTCAGACTACCGTCTTATGTTCAGACTACTGTCTTAAACTCAGACTACCATCCTATCAGACTACCGTCCTATGCTCAGAGTACCATAATTTGCTCAGGCTGCCATTCCATGCTCAAACCACCATCCTATGCTCAGACTACAATCTTATACTCAGACCATAGTCATATTCTCAGACTGCCATCCTTTGCTCAGGCTACCATCCTGTACTCAGACTGCCATCCTTTGCTCAGGCTACCATCCTGTTCTCAGACTACCATCCCATCAGACTACCATCCTATCAGACTACCGTCCTCTGCATAGACTACCATCCTTTATACAAGCTACCGTCGTATACGGACACTACCATTCTTTGCTCAGGCTACCGACCTATACTCAGAATACCATCTTTTATTCAGACTAACTCAGACTATCGTCCTATACTCAGACTATCGCCCTATACTCAGACTATCGTCCTATACTCAGACTATCATCATATACTCAGATTATCGTCCTATACTCAGACTATCATCCTATACTCAGACTATTGTCCTATGCTCAGACTATCGTACTATACTCAGACTATCGTCCTACACTCAGACTATCGTCCTATACTCAGACTATCGTCCTATACTCAGACTATCGCCCTATTCTCAGACTACCGTCTTATACTCAGACTACCGTCTTATACTCAGACTATCGTCTTACACTCAGACTATCATCCTTTATTCAGACTATCGACCTATACTCAGACTACCATCCTTTACTCATCCCTTATTCAAGCTGCCGTCCTATACTCTGACTACCGTCTTAAACTCAGACTACCGCCTTATACTCAGACTACCGTCTTATACTCTGACTACCGTCTTATACTCAGACTAGCGTCTTATACTCAGGCTACCGTCTTATACTCAGACTACCGTCTTATACCCAGACTATCGTCTTATACTCAGACTACTATCCTATACTCAGACTACCGTCCTATACTCAGACTACCGTCTTATACTGTCTTATAGTCAGACTACCATCTTATACTCAGACTACCGTCTTATACTCAGACTACCGTCTTATACTCTGACTACCGTCTTATACTCAGACTACCGTCCTATACTCAGACTACCGTCCTATACTCAGACTACCGTCTTATACTGTCTTATAGTCAGACTACCATCTTATACTCAGACTACCATCTTAGATTCAGACTACCATGCTCAAACTACCGTCATATTCTCAGACTGGCGGATGGAAATGGAGCTTTCCTCAATAAAATAGCAGCATACATCTTCCAAAGGACGTCATAGGATTATAAGTATCCAGATCACATGAATAGTTCGAATGTGATATTAAAGTTAAAGTTAAAGTTAAAGTTTAGGCTGTCTCTAAGGCTAAAATATTACGGTAGTACAGGCGAAATTACGACTGTGAAATTATTCTAATCGTCCACGAAATCGCTAGAGAATATGTAAGCAACATCGAATATGTTCCAAGAATTCTTAGAAGAGATGTCATGATATTCAGTGAGTACCCTAAAATGGAATCCTCGACAGGGGACATTGGAGAAACTGCCTTTAGGCAAGGAATTCAGTTGTAATATTGGGATTCATCTCTTTAGGGATAAGCAACTAATTATAAAATTATTCTAAAAAAAGATGACAAGAAGAATTAATAAATCGGGCCTGATACCTATCTAAATTCCACCTATGAAACCTTATAGAGAGGATTACTTTTCAGTAGTACATATGTTCAAAGGCTGCGACATCCTTGCAATAGCTTCTGTAGAAGGTGCAAAGACAAGGAATAAGAGAAGACAACTGAAAATACAGTGGCGGCATGATGAAGGTGAAGGAGAGTATTTTTCGCTAGCAAATCAATCTTAAACACCGTTTTGTTAAAAAACTAGTCACTTTTAAGATATGTTGGCAGGCAATATGAAACTTTAATTTCGACAGACTTATGTTGACACTCAGATTTTTAGTGAAAACAATGATTCATATAAGGAAAATCTCGAGCTAAGCTACCAAATATTTACCGTGACCAACTCGAAACAATGATTCATATAAGGAAAATCTCGAGCTAAGCTTAGAAATATTTACTGTGACCAACTCGAAATTAAATGTTTTTGTTTAAAATTTTCCTTGGAAATGACATTTACCTCCTACCAATCTTTAACTTTAAATAATCATGTAATGGTTTGCTGCAAAGCTTGTATGTTTGTTGAAATGTTCTTACACATACCATCACTGATGATATGGAGGATGATGATGACGATGAGGAAAATGATGATTATACAATGTTAAAGATGTTGATGATGATGACGGATGTTTTTAACACAAATTAAACATTATCGTATAATTAATTTGGATTATGATTGACAGTATATTTTATCCCTTTTACAACAAATAAATATATATAAAAACGACAACAACAACAACAATAACTTAACAGTGAATGACACAATACACCGTACAATCGAATAATCAATCTATCAAATACAGTCACACAGGCAAACAAACAAACTCCATCAAAGTCAAGTCATCTCACCTTTAAGAAGGAACGAACGAGCAAAATCATTATTAAAGAAGTTAAATTGTATTCAATCAACAACAGTAACTACAACAATCAATAATAAATTAATGTATTTTATTATTTTTTAATCAGATTTTCTTACTGTATATTTATTATTATTATGATTTTATTACCTTTATTTCTCTCTTGTCTTGTCTTGTTTTTCTTTGCTTATTTCATATTTTATTATTTTTCAATTAAAATTAAGGAACTATAGAATAAAAATATGTATGTAAGAGTATATAAAAAATATTTTTATTCATTCATCATGTCCTGCTTTCTTTTGTTGTTTGTTTTAATTTTATGACAATGGTATTTTGTCCACTTGGACTCATGTTCTTACATATATAATGGTGGCTATTATATCACTTTGTCCATAACATTATTATATCCTGATATGAAATAACAGTAGTTTCATATTGTTTTGTTTAACTTCCGTTTTTTATCTTTCTGTGAAATAGTTTGGTCATAAATTATATATTTTTGATAATTTAAAAACTATCCCTATATTATTATTTTAATGACAGTTTGAGTACTGCTAGTTTTTATGATTTTATTATTTTATGACATTATCCTGAATTATGTTAATATTGTTGTGTTCAAGTATTGTTACTCCTATTTGTAAAACATATGAATTTTTTTACAGGTACCTGTCAATGGTCGAGACTGTTGATGTATTGAATAATTAGTTTGTAGAAAATCAACTGGACATCTTGTGTAACTACTACAAACATTGTCTATCATAGCTGTAAGGACATTTTAGAAATATTCTATCTATTTACATTTACAGTTACATTTTATGTTCCTTTATAACAACTATAAATATTAATTGTTTCCGTTAAATGTAATAACTTTTATAATAAATTCATACACAAGTATCATGCAATTATTATTGACTGGAGAATAGCAAACAATAATTTCAGATAACTTCAATATTTATTAACAATATAATTTTATTTATTACAAGTATAAAAACTAGACACAATAATTACAGGAACTATAAAATTTATTATCAAAATGAAGTCCTATAGACGATCGATAATTTTTCTAAGAGCAACCACGTTAAACAATAAAACTTATTAACATTAAGGAACAGTTTTAGACTTGCTAAACAGAGACCACCCAGTTCAAATAATAAAATTTACCAACAGTTATTTGGTCTTCCAAAGGGACTTCTAAACTTTGACATATGATATCGGTTACGTTGTTGAAGAAACATATTCGAATTGGCTGACACTTATTCAGTTCTTGCCAAATCACCATGGACGAATATAGCATTTAACAACTCCTGCAAAATGATGAAAACGTTTTGGGCTCCTCGATCATTTTACAAGATAAGGCCCTTATCGTATTTGGGAAGATACCAATTCACATACGATCCAAGAGCTTCCAATACATCCCGAAAAAGTCACTGATTGGTGTGAATTTTGGGCTGGCCGTCGTTGGCCAGGCCATTACCCCCAATGGCGAACGCTTTAGGTCGATGGTTACAATCTTCTTTTGGAATGAATTGGATGCTATGGACACCAACGTTATGTAATTTCAACATGACGGCGCTACTTGCCGGCGCTAAGGGCATAAATATGCTTTTAAACCGAGAAGGTAAAGGGAGTCAACCACTAAGATCGTGCGATTTGACTCCATTGTACTTTTATGTTGGGTTTTCTTAAGTCATAGGTCTATGCGAATAAGCCACAATCTACAGCGCGGTTCATTTGCACGATGTTATATTCCATACATAATTGCATCGATTGGACTTTCAAATGAATAAAACATGAAGATGATATATCGCGTACACTTTGTTGTATTTAAATTTAAAAACAAGAAGCGCTTAATAAATTCAAACACGACGGTTACATGTACAATTTTACAATTACAATTTTTATATCTTTTTTAAATCGAACTACATTCAAAGAAAAGTGTTTGCAATCTGCATTGTTGAACCGATCTGGAAATATCCATGAATTCTAATGAAAACAGATGGCATGGTTGGTTGGTAGACAAGACCACATCACTCGTCAGATTTAATATCGTTTACATCGTAATGTATATAAATTATGTACAAAATGTCGAGTTTGCTAGACCCAATCTGTAGCCGTGTGATATCTCAGTAGGTCATTGAGTTTAGACCCGGCTTCTCACGAAGTGTGGTCAATATATAATTGCCCATGAATTTAGGGCTGGGCATTCGCAGAGAAGGTGTAAAACCGTTTCTTCTTTTTCACTGTCCTTACAACTACGACAATGGTGGTTAAAAGGGAGTACCAGACGATTTGCATGGTTGCCTAACCTTCACTGCCCCGTTAATACTGCCAGCAACCTTGATATATCCCTTCTATTCCGGGTTATCAGTTGCATAGTACGTTTTTCGTTAAAAGATGGCCACATCAACTTGGATACCCTACATGTATCCAAATTACGCCATCTAGTCTCAGCCTTTGTAAGAAAGTGTCTGAAGATAATACCTTTAATACTCCCCAGTAGAATTGCTACTGAGGCCGCATTGGAGATATCTAAGGTAGATCCTCTTCTGGCTAGTTCGTCTGCCTGTTTATTATCGTAGTGGTCTCTATGCGCAATGACCCAAACCAAAGTAATGTCAGATAGATGACCTAGCCTTGACAGAAAATTCTTACATTGCCTGTCTAGTGAAGTTGAAATTGTGTAGGCCTTCAGTGAAAGAAATGGCGCCTTACTGTCGATAAGAATACCTTTATTGATGGCGAGAATGCATTAAAAATGCATTTGTTAAGAAAGTCCTTTGAGAACTCGTCCAAGCATTTGATCACCCTGTAGCCCCGGTGAATTTCACCAGAGTCAAAACAAGGTGCCGTACCAGTTCTATTAGTGAACAAGTATTCCATAACGAGTTCAGTTAATTTGAACTCGATAGCAACCCATTCTGACACACAGGATTGATGACACCAGTCGCCAGAACCATCAGAAGATGGTCTTTAACCACCTCGTTGAAAGGCCGTCTGGCGGATGTAGTCGTGGTTGATGTGGGTCTCGGAGCGGCTTTTTTGTCGGCAACCTTTTTCCTTTTGCCGATTTTTCTCCCTCTGTCTGATAGCGATTGCGCTTGGACCTTTCTGTATCTTCGGCTGCTGCGGAATCCAATAAGCTTTAGTACTCATTTACCACAGCTTGGTATTTTGCGCGATCTTCCTCATCACTTTCATGGGGGAGACCGCTGAAGAGCTCCTTGGCGTATCTGGATTTGAGGATGTCTTTCTGACTCTGACTCTTCCTCTTTTTTCTTTTCTTCTCTAATTGGTTGCCAACCTTGGCATCTGATTGAAAAGGAGCATTTGTCGAATTCTAAGAGGACAGTAGAGTGCTGTGTCGGTGAGCCACGCCGCCTGACATTTCGACCAGGGTCCTATGACTAGAGGCTAATAGGTCGTCTTCTGAAGATGATCCGTGATCATTGTTTTTCTTCAGGATGTTGTTGTTGTTGCTATTTTTGTTATTGTTGTTGATATTAATTTTTGGTTCCACGAGTAGGCACTTCAGGGGATAGACCATCCACGCAGCGACGGCGTACATAGACTGGACAAAAATGGTTACCACCGGCCCGTGTCTGAATAATTAGCTATTCAGGTTCTCGGTACTGCTACCAACCACATTAAACTTACAAGTGGGAGAAGGGAAAAAGGAAAGGAGAAGAAATAAAAGGGGAAATAAATAGAGAGGGAAGGATAACATTTGGTCATGAAGGCTTTTGGGTTCATTATCTCAAGAGTTGACCCTACATCAACGGTATCCACATCCAAGGTAAAAACCACAGCCAACACTAAAGTCACCACATCGAGACAAGATTGTTATCCAGGTGGATGCATATCTAAATAAATTATCTCTTGCACAAATATAGACAGATTTCAATGAATAAAAGTAAGTGCGAAGGTAAAGAAATTCCAGTTTTTTTCAATTATACGAGTAGTTTAAAAGATATTAAAGTTTAAATTTTAACATTTTCGTTGTTTACCATGACTTTATTTTGTTTTTTGCAAATATCATCGATAATGAATGTCCGTATAAAGTTGTTAGTCACCCATCGGACGTGTCCAGATTGGGGGAGCCAATATCGAGACCTGTGATACATTTGATACATGACTGCTCGATCAAGACTTCATGATACATTTTCTTTCAAATGGTCTAAAAGTCTTGGTACAGCTAACAGGAGACGGGACCACCCAAGGGCCATTCCCTTGTGATACCCTTGAAACGAGTGTTTGAAATGGGATCATATTGGTGACAGGATTACTTTTACTTGATATATTTTTGACAAATGGTCATACGGTGTTAACACAATCATTTCTCGTAATTTCCAATGTTATAAACCGCTGACCAAAACAGATTTTACCTCCCTCCCTCCTTGTACGGTTAAAGTAGTTGGCAACAATGCCAAGAACCCAAATGGGTAGTTAGTGGTTAAAGAAGACTAGTCGTGAACAGCTCCCCTTTGATACCAGGGCACGAGTCGGTTGTAATACTTCATTGCCTGGTTCATTTATGCCAATGAACACTCAAATAAAAAACAACAAAGGTCAACAGGGGAAACCCATGTAGGCTGATTGCTATAGGTCCTCCATCCATCAAACCTTCAGATGGTATGGTTTTACGCAGCGAGAATACTTTGGTCATCGAGTCGAGTACCTCCAAGGCTGACAAACAGTATTTAACCTTCCTTATTTTGGATTCTGCGGACATTGACTCCCCTAGCCGCAAAGATACTTCAAGGAGGATTTTTTTTCATAGGTGTTCCGCCTTTCTCATCATTGACCGATATGGATCAAAGACGGTCGACGCGCTAACAAACAAGAAAAAGTCTGCTCTGGAATGGGACAAGGACTGGTTAGCTGATCTGCAATGCTCCGATACACCCTTTAATACAAGCGCTGCGGACCAAGATCTCTGTATTGCCTAAACTGCAGGAACAACTTCGCCAGCAAAACATACAGCCAAGTACTAAACGTCCAAAGCAAGATGAAGCTCGGAATGTAGGTCATACAGTGAAGTTGCAAGAAATCTACTGGTTAGATATCTTTCTATGCTTGAGTGAACTTTCAACGTATACTACAAAAGAGAGTTTCTCCTTCCTTTTGATCTAGTAAACATTTTACTATTATCTAGTGTGATCTAGTACATTAATCTCATATACTGATTTGGTTTTACTTAAACGGAGTATTATCGATTCAACTTATTTGTTTGCATGCCATGAGAAAAACTTGCTTTTCTTGTTTTTCCTGCGATGTAAGAAAACAGAGCAGATTACAAATACTTGGGAAATAAATATCAAGGAAGTTAAAATTTCTATAGAAACAACAATAAAATTGAGCATTTGGTAATAAAACTCATAAGCAGAGATTAGATACGCAGATATTTCAACGGAAGTTAGGTGTCGGTACAAGATAAATTTAAATTTTTCCCCAAAAATTCAGCAATAAAATTGTCCAATTAAAATATCTACAACTCTATTAATGAGTTTGGACTACTAACTGAATTGGGTAACCCTTATTTTATTAATTAAAACGGTAGTTTTTTTTTCTGTTTTTTTTTTTTTTTTAAATAAAGTTGATTTGTAATTTATTTATTTCAAAATCCAATGAAAACCGTTAAATTTAAAGTACTATAAAAATGTTGTTTAAAATATAGTTTACTAAATTTTATTTAACAACTTTATTGTTTTTTATGTGCATTTTTAATGGCTTCATAAAAGACAATCTTTTTTTTATTTATCAAATGACGACTTAATTATTTAATTAACACATTTCCGAAAAATATTCCCACATTAGTATGCTGTTAAAATTCAACAAAATACTATGAAATTCTTAAAAAAGAAATACTCTTATTTTTAGTATTGACAACTCAATAAACAAGTGCAACTGAATTAAAAGAAATAAAGATAAAAATATTACCGTACCATGCGAGTTAGTTACAAAAATAAAATAAAAAAAAAAAAAACTACAAGAAAAAGTAATTAAAACAGGTGTTTTAATTTAACTGAATTATATTTTAAAGCGAACAACAGCAACAACAAATAAACTATCTTACCTTGTCAGTATGGTTTATAGGTGTTGTTGTTTAATTTTAACAGCTCATTAACTGCGGTGTTTTAAACACTACATATGGTGGACGGACAGACAGACGGATGGACGGACGATCTTTCATATAAATGTTCGTTTGTAATGTAAGCTTGTAAAGGGTCTCTCAATAGGGACTTCTGAACTTCTTCAGCCATTAATTCAGTTCGCTTTTCCAAATCCCGATGGACGAATAGAACGTTCAACAACACGTGCAAATGATGAAATTGTTTTATAAAAAACTAGATTGACCCGGTGCGCTTCGCTACCCCTGTCGATGTAAAAATCGGTTCAGCCGTTTAGTAATTATTGTTTAAAAACTAAAGGTACCAATTTTACCCGTTTTTCCCCCTTTTTGTCCCTTTCTGGTCCAAGTATTGAAAAAATTTATAGCCTATTGACGCTTCCAAGTAAGGATCTATCTACGTTCCAAATTTCAATAAAATCGGTTCAGCCGTTTAGGCGTGATGCTCAAACAAACAAACAAACAAACAAACAAACAAATAAACAAACAAACTTACAAAGACATTTATATATTTATATAGATATAGATAGTCTTCTGTTCGAGCAACGTTACGCTTGCTTTGACCATTTAACGCAATGAGGCCCATTTCTGGACAACAAACAAGATAATCGAATTTAAAATGATACCAATCCACATGAGATAAAAGAGCGTACAATACATCCCAAAATTCACTGTTTGTTGAGGATTTTGGATCGGCGACGTTGGTCAGGTCATCACGTGAGATAAAAGAGCGTACAATACATCCCCAAAAAGTCACTGTTTGTTGAGTATTTTGAGCCAGCGGCGTCGTCGGTCCATATTTCTTTGAGAACGACGTTGACGAGGTCATCATCGTCAAATGCGAGCGCTAAAGGTCGATGATTACCAATTTCTTTTGACCTGAATTGCATGATATGGACACTACCTACATGTGATTTCAACAGAACTTCGCTACGTGCAACGCAGCTCATGTCACATTGGAAATTCTACACGAGCGATTTGAGGGTATGGTCATCTCATGTGGAGTGGCCTCCGAGATCGTGCGATTCAGTCGCATATCTATAAGCCATAAACCGCAGCAACCCTCAAAGCCAACATAACCCATGCCATCAATCAAATTCAACCTGATTTATGCGCCAGAGTAATGGAGAGTTGGATATTTCAGATGCGCCTCACCCAGCGAAGCCGTTGCCTACGTTTGCGCCAAGTTATACTCAAACTAATAAAAAATGTCGATGGTATCTTTTGGTTTATTTAAACTTAAAGATAGGATGCTCTTAGTGAAAGACCCTTTATATTATTTTGAGCCGCTTACAGTCATATAAATCATAAGCAGTATTTAAAAGAGTAAAGGCATTACAAATCTTTTGGAGATGTGATGTGAAGAGTGGCAACTTCTGAAACCGTGTGTACACTACCATGTTTTCCTTTTGAAGTTGCTTCCAGAAGTGACTTCCAGGAGCTTTTGTTGTGTAAACACGTATTAAAAGTCGACTTCCAGAAGTGGCGGCTTGCAGAAGTTACTTGCAGCAAATATGTGGAAACACGTGTTTGTTGCTTGCTGAAAGTTACTTGAACGACTTGCTGTGAACTGCAAGTGTTGTGAAGACTTGCAGAAGGCAAAAATAAATTCGTTTGAAGTAGTGAAAAAACACATCGAAGAGTAACTAAAAGCCAATCTAATTTTAGTATCCAGCTTTTGAATACTTGTTTGAATTAAAAATAAAATATATTCAAAATCATCATTAGACATTCTTAGGAAATTTTTCAGCAGCATGGAATCTTTGGTCCGCATTTCTTCAAGTAATGTATTTTGGAAACTAAAATCTACGCCACGTAGCACCCAATTTCTCACCCAAACACTTATTTTTGTTTCTTTTTTATTAATTTGTTGTTTCTTTTTAATTAAATATGCTCCTGGCAGCTGCCAATCTTATTTGGTCACAAGATATTTTTATACTGTCGTTCGTACAAAAAGCAAAGCTATACTCATTGTGCGGAAACATGTGTGGACTTTCTTGCGGCGAGTTTGCCGTAATAACTTCTACAGACTATTTCTGGAAGCATACATCCGCAGGTTTCGTTTTGAGTGGAAACCCCTCCGGCAATACTTGCAGAAGTTCTTCCGCAAGTGACTTGCTTGTGGACACAGGGCTTGAGCTACTGGTCTAATATGCCCAAAACATGGAAAATTCAAAAATGAGAAGATTAACTTTAAGAGTACAGTTTGGAAATACATGTATTAAATTTATACACAGGGGCAAAAAAATTTGAAAAAGTTGCAGGTTTTGGAATTCCTTAAAGGCTCAAGTTTTGCTCGATGTAAAACCAGTATTCAAATACTAAATCCTCTTCTTTTAACATTTCAGATTTCAGTGTACACATCACACCAAAAGTTTGAAAGAATAATTTACATTCTTAAATATACATACATTTCCAACCAACATGTTCCCATTCCTCTTCACCTCTGCACCTTTAGCACAATACACAACTTAAAATTTTCATTAGATTTCTGCGCTCCAGATACGGCAATGATAAAACACTTTTATTAGCTCGTTAAAACAACAAACAAAATTGAAATGAAAACCAACAAAAAGTGTATTGTTGTATCTGTAAAATACAAGTACATACATTTTTATTTTATGATCTTCATTTGAAATCCTCATGTGCTCATTTATGAACTTGTATGATAAAAACCGATTTACGACTGCAACTAAGCTGAATATTTATACAACAGAAAAAACACCCAAACGGAATTTCCCAAAATATTCCCCCCCCCAAAAAAAAACATAGCTAAAAGAAAAACTTTATAGCAGTTATGATTATAATAACTATATTTCATTTATATATTCGTATGTACATTCAAATATAAGACTGTTTTTAAATACTATTTTTTATGGCTCTTTTTGGTTTCTTTGTAAAAATTTCAGCTAAAAATTCCAAGTTAATTGTTTCATGTTCATTTAATTAAAATTGTTGTGTGTATGAAAAGTTTTCTGAGGCGCAGCGAAAAAGTATTGTATTAATTATGGAAATTTTTATTTCATTTTTGGGAAAATTTTGTTTTATCTCTTTTGTTTTAATTAAATATATACAGTCTTTTAGTGGTATATATTATGATAAGTTGATTATAGTGAATAAACTATAATGAAATGCATAAATTTAAGATTAACAATGTTGAGCTAAGAAAGATCAAAAGGGGACTTTGGAGGTTGATTATAAAACTCACTGAAATGAACTATCTATTTATCTTAATAAAAAAAATATCATATTTTATATTTGGAATGACTTTATTCAGAATCTTTAGGTGCACTCGAAAGGTACATGTTTCAACTTAATTTATTCACATTTGATGACTTGGAGTTATAAGCATTCCTTTTATGGTGGAGCTTTGAGGGAAAGGCATTCATATTATCCTCCACATAGATATGTCTCTTATTTTTTGTACAAAATGATCTAGTTGAAAAGAGTGTTTTCTGAGATGGAGAAATTGAAATTGGTAGTATTGTTTTCTGCGTCAGCTGATTTAACATAGCCGTCCATCAGATTAATTAATTCGAGAAACTTTGAAACTTCTTCGTAATAATTAAGGATAATACACATCCTGAAAAACGCCATACTGCGCACACAGAACAAGTGATTGATATTATGCAGCGTAGTGTTGATGATGATCCAACTGTGTCAATTCGTCATTGTGTTCAACAACTATACTTGTGTTCATTCACTTTATGATTTTACCAAGCTATATTCAGAAACCCTGTGGTAGATGGACTCTGAACAGTAAGGAAACACTTGAGGTCCTACTAGACACTCATTTGAAAGGCTGCCTCCCAGTCGGTTATGATACTGTGAATGGGGCTGCTCATTCTGTTGCTCCGTGTGGTAACTCTGTTCCGGTGAACAGAGAAAGAATCCAGTGGGCAATCAAGAGCTTCGACCCGTTTAAATCCCCTAAGCCTGATGGCATCATTCCTTCTAATCTTCAAAAGAATGAAGATATAGTTATACCATGGCTCATTAACATATACACAGCGTGTATTAGTTGGACCTATATTCCTACATGGTGGACGAGGTGTAGAGTAGTCTTTATTCCTAAAGGAGGAAAGGCGAATCATACTTGGGTTATTGATGTATACCTGAGCATGACCATTCCAATAGAACTCATATCTAAATTACAGCATGCCTAGGGTAGATCTGTGAAAACAGCTCTTCATTCTTTAGTTGGCAGTATTCACTTGTTGCCTTTCTATATATTGAAGGGGCTTTTTAGAATGTCAGGCCCGATGCCATCCTAACTGCGATGGATGAACTTGGAATTGATATATGTGTTCGCCGGCTAGTCGGAAAGATACTCAGCTATAGAGTCATATGTGCTACTCTAGGTGGCATAAGTGTTTCAAAAGTGGCCAATCGTGGAACCCCGCAGGGTGGTGTACTTTCACCACTTCTGTGGAATTTGGCTATTAATATCCTGTTGGTCAAGATGGACAACAGAAGGATCAAGACAGTCGCATATGCTGACGATGTTGCAGTATTTATATTTGGTATATTTCTGGATACAATATCTAGTTGTATGGAATCGGCATTAAGTACACTGAGTGAGTGGAGTATTTCGAGGGGACTTAGTGTGAACCCATAAAAAACGGAGTTGGTTCTCTTCACTAGGATGTATAAGATCGATGACTTTAGACCACCTAGACCGAATGGAATTAGTCTTGAGATCAGGTATAATGCAAAGTACCTTGGCATCATTCTGGATAAAAGATTATCCTGGAATTTGAATATACAAAACAGGTTTAATAAGGTATATGTTGGCATCTATTCCTGTAAAAGGGCAACTGGTACTAACTGGGGTATTATGCCGAAGGGTATAAATTGGATCTTTAAAACAGTTGTTAAACCCATCTTGTTCTATGGAATGTTATTGTAGTGGCACGCTTTGGACAATATTACTCACCGGAAGGCAGTGGAAGAAGTTCTCAGGACTATCGCGATACTGATTACAGGCGCTATAAAGTCTAGGCACTTTTTACTATTTTAAACTGGTTACCAGTTGATGGTGATACAAATGGCTCTCAACTCTGATGTGTGACTGAATGCTGACTGATCGTGGTCTGGTAAAGACCGTGGACACTCTAGAATACTGAACTACTATAAACACCCTCATAGTAATGTCGACTACTGCATCGCAAAACCCTTTTTCAATAGGCATTTTCATACTATAATCCCGAATAAGGATTTATGCCAGCTCGGACTCTTTCCCCCTGATAATGTCATAAGGGTATATAGTGATGGCTTGAAAAGGGCAATAGGGTCAGTAGAGGTTTCTTTATTGAGAACTTTGGGATCAAATCCTACTTCAGGCTACCTAACTTTTGTACGGCTCTTCAGGCAGAAGTTACGGCCATTAAACGTGCATCCGAAAGGCCGAGGTTTTATCGAATATCTGGTGATATATGCATATTTACTGATAGCAAAGCTGCCGTTAACGGAATAGCGGGTATCTTCACGACATCTAGGTATTAGTGACACAACGAAACATTCCATGATAAAGCTTATATGGGTCCCTGGTCACGATGGAAATCAGGGTAATTGTATAGCAAATGAACCGGCCAAAAGGGGTGCGATAATGGATGATGAGGAGATCGACCCCTTTTCTGGTATTACCTTTGTTAAATGCAAGATGGCTGTACAGCAGATACTATATGAGTATGCACAAAGCAGGTGGACCAATGAGTCTTCCTGTGTTATATCGAGGTCTACTTGAACCGAACCTACTTATGGAATATCGTCGAGTGCAAATAAGGCTAATTGTTTCCTTCATTACAGGACACTGTATAATTGGGACACATGCTAAAAGACTGGGCCTACGGTATAATGACTACTGTAGGAGCTCCCACAATGAAGAAGAGGAGGAGACGGTGTCCCACCTATTCTGCCAATGCCGGCTCTGATAAATCTGAGGGAACGCATTCTCGGAATTCCATTCCTATCGTGCTTATATGAGTTATCAAGGATGAGTGTTAGACGAATCTACTCCTTCATCAGGGAATCTGGTTGGTTTAGCCTGGAAGCAAAGAACGTATGATAAATACCCAGCTGTTTACCCCTTGGGTATTACAATAGGATCAGTTTTTTTTAATGGACCCAAGTGAGCTGCTTGAAGAGTGGCTGCCCATGGAACCTAACCTATCCACTTTATGGAAAATTTTGTGTAAGAATCTTGCTTTACGTGATTACAAGATTCAAATCGTGCAGGAATTGAAGCCTCACGCTCATGGGTCAAACATCATTTGGTACGATGACAATCCTCAAAACATTGTCGAATTTTATTTAAATTTAAAGTTCTTTGCCTCTATAAAAAATACCTTTGAATATTTTTTTAAAGTTGATGTAAACTTCAAACAAGTTGGCAGAGCCGAATCTTATTTCCTAGTTTGCTTAAGAAAAAACTAAAGATGTTTGTTATACAAAATCTCTTGATAGTGTCCAAATATCTTGCAAAATTCACCTACTCCCACTGACACAGCTGCGATGTTAATCAAATTAAAATATGATGCGGTTCTGAATGGTAATACGATCACTTCACATTAATGCGATGACGCTCGTACGTTCCAAGGTCACAAATGTCTTATCATCGTTGGGCAATGTATGGATATAATATAGGATCGAAGTAATAACGGTGAGTGAGATACCCCAAATATCTAAATTCATACCTAAAACAAACTGGGCCGTCCTTCCAAAGGAGATCTGGAAATTCTTCAGTGCTGTAACCGACAACGCATTTAAGGAAGAATGCGGAAATTACAGACAGATAACATTTAAAGAATGCAGTCTTTATTTTGAACAAGAACTCTTTGGAGTCGTTAAAGAAGACACAATGAATTGGATGGATTCGATATGATTGTACTGCATGTCTACTGAAATGAAAACAAAGACAACTCCTCCTTCAATGACAATGAAAGTCTTCTGGAACCGGAAGACTATCCTAGAATATTAATATACAGAGTTTATTATAAATTTATGCAAAAGGGAAATAGGTATTAACTGGGGTATTGGAAGTGGATATTTATGATGGATATTTAAGACTGTCTTGAAACCCATGTTGTTTTACGCAATGCGGTGGCATATTATGGCGAATGATCCCTTCCAAAAGGCCGTTGAACGTGTTCAAAGGACTATGTCCATGTGTACCATAGAAAGTATTATTAGGCATGTTAAACTATTTTTTTTTTTCTTGGGCCAGCACTCAGAGGATGACCCCTACTCATGCAAAGCATTATGTTGGAACTAGGAAAATAGGTTATGGGAGAGGGCAAAGACGGAGTATTGTTTGTGGACATACGATTTGAACATTCCTATATTGAAAATTACAGGAAACACTTCAGCGGGAAGTTTGTTCCACATACGTATAGTATGGATAAAGAACGAATTTTCCCTGTAGCGTGTTGTGTGGTCCAATGGCCAATCGACCACAAAGGTATGTGTTCTTGATGAAAAACGTGTATTACGTAAAAATCTACGGGTATCAGGAACGAGTTCCCTAATTTCATCAGAACACAATCCATTGTACTACCGATATAACAGTGAAACGCAGCGACTATTGCGACTATGCTCCAGGAAATCAATACACTACTGTCACCAATAATCACCTTCTCCCTCTCTTGTACGCGGTCGAGAACCTCCAAAATAGACCTTGCAGCACCGGCCTATACATGGGAGTTGTATTCCATTTTCGGTCGGATATAGGTGGTGTAAATAGTGAGGAGATCAGATGGAGTGAAGTAATTGCTACATCATTTCACCCTATTTCACACAGAAGTTGTCCCGATTAAGGGAATCATTCATGTTTTGCCTCATTGCCTAAATCTCCGACAGGCTTGGTCTGTAACTGAATTAATATGAATGGGTTGGATGTTTGACGTAGAAGGTCATTTAGGAAAGTAAGAAATTGAGTAGAAGAAACATCGTAACCTTGAGATTCCATCTATAACAACTTGTATAGTGTGATATCTGAGGAAGCTCGATATAAATCAATAGATGTTAATAACGACAAAAAAAGCAATAAGTTTTGATAAAAGTGCACCGTGCCACACTCTATCAAATGCCTTAGAAATATCTAGAGCCACCACTTTACTTTCTCCAAAACGGTGAATGAAACGACACCATTTTTCCGATGGGAAGGCGAGCAAGTCTCCCGTAGAGCATCCTATACGGAAGCCATACTGCCGATCGTTAAGGAAATTGTTGGACTCCAAATATTTAACCAGGTGGTAGTTTACCATACATTCCATAACTTTGGAATGTTCAGACCAAATTACTATTGAACGGCAATTTTCAGGGTAATTAACCTCTCCCTTTAGAGGAATTGGCGTGATATTAGCAACCTTCCAATATACAGAAAATATGCCGGCACGGTGTGAAGTGCTGAAAAGGTTAGCTAATAGACGAGCGAACATCGAAGAGCACTGCTTCAAGGCCAGCGCTGGTATGCCATCTGGCCCAGAAACTTATTTACGTTAAGATCCGATCATTGTTAGATAATTTCACTAAAATAAATGGACATAGCAGCCATTGCTTCTATAGCCCTCATATAATTGCTTATGATTGTATCAAAACAAAGACTATTACTGAACGATAGTGAAAGATTATGAATTTGTATGAGATGCGCAAGGGGAATGCAGGTTATTACATTGTTCTGTCACTTTTCATTTAAGATGTCAGTAAAAACAAAACCTTTTTCAAATCGTTTCCATTGTAGGTTTTACCAATAAAAATTATTTATGTAATTGAAATACATTACACAAAAAATTATGATTTAATTAAAGTGTCTAAGAACATTTCCGTTTCTTTTCTACAAAAAAACATTTCCTTTTCAAATTTTTTGAATATCAAAATAATGTTTCTAACATTGAGTACATTAAATCTATGAACAACCGAACCGAACACAACAACATCCTTCCACTCTTGGCAGAACAAAGCAGGCAAAGCATATTATTGAAAACATGTGCTATTCCCAGTGATTCCCCTAATGAAAAACAGTGGTTAGGGGAGAGGGGTGAATAGAAGACGACATGGCCTACAACTACAGTAGCAACAATAGCAATAACATTATAGAATCGTATGATGTAGTAGATGTACATGACATAAGGAAACAACTCAATTTGAAAGTTATTCAATGTTGGCATTTAAGCATGAAATCGGTTTCGGTTAAACACTTTGGAATTATAATAGCATCACAGTGAGATGTTGTTGTTCTGTTCGTGTTGCTTCGTGTATGTTGTTCTATTTGTGGCTGTTTTTCTTGTTGTTGTTGTTTTTGCTGCTGTTGTCATTGTTTGATGTTTATGAGGTTGACATTAATGTAAATAGGAGACCATTGTTACAAGCAACCAAGCCAAATAGAGACGAATGTTTGGATGATGAGTGAATGAATGAATGAATAAATGGGCATGTTGAATGTAAAATAATGAAGGCGTAAACCACCAATATGTCTGAATGTTCTTCTTATAAGTATGAATGTGTGTTTGTGTTTGTTTTTTATGCTTGTGACAAGTAAGAATCCTTAGAATACATTTAAACATCCTTTTAATGCACAGAAAACTGCATTCAATATGCAGCAGTGTGTGTATGTGTAAAGGTTTGCGTATGTGTTTTTTGAATTGCCTGTGGTTTTTGTGGTAGGGACTTAAAGGATTTCTTTGTTTTTCAGTATACTTTAAAACAAAAATCTTATTTTTAAAGTGCTAGAAATTCCTTAAATTCTATAAAGTACTTATGGATTAATTTTGTAGGAATTAAAGGAAGGAGGGAGAAAAACATCAGAATTACACAGAGAGAAAAAATAGAGTAGATGGTTAAAATTTCTAGTAACTAAACAAAATACTGTTATACACAAGATTTTCTGTAGGAAATACTGTTATACAAAACATTATCTATAAAAAATACAGTTATATACAAGATTTATATATATACAAAAGATTTTCTATAGGAAATATCGCTACACATAAGGTTTTTTATAGAAAATACTGTTATACACAAGATTATCTATAGAAAATACTGTTATACCAATGATTTTCTATATACAAAACTGCTGTTCACAAAAATGTCTATAAAAAACTGTTACACACAAGGTTCTCTATTGAAAACACTGTTATACAAAGGATTTTCTATAGAAATTACAGTTATACACAAGATTTTCTATAGAAAGTACTGTGTAGACAAGTTTTTCTATAGAAAATACTGTTACACACAAGATTTTCTATTAGAAATACTGTTATACCAAAGATTTTCTATATAAAAAATTGCTATACTCAAAAATGTCTATAAAAAACTGTTATACACAAGATTTTCTATAGAAAATATTATTTTACAATTTCAAAATTTGTTATACGCAAAATGTTCCATTGAAAAAGCTCTTATATTGCCTATAGAAGAAACAGTTACACACAAGATTTTCTATAGAAAATACTGTTATACACAAGATTTTCTACAGGTGGACTAATGAACCTTCCTGTGCTACAGCGAGGTCGACCTGGCCCGTATATGATGCCAGCAGGACGGATCTACTTGTGGATTACCGTCGTGAGCAAATAAGGCTAATTGTGTCCTTCATTACAGGACACTGTTTAATTGGGGCACACGCTAGAAGAATGGACCTACGGTACAATGATTACTGTAGAAGCTGGAGGAAGAGGAAGAAACTGTGTATCACCTTTTCTGCCAATGCCCGGCTCTGACAAACCTGAGGGAATGCATCCTCGGATCTCCATTCCTATCATGCTTGGATGAGCTATCTAGGATGAATCTTAGACGAATCTACTCCTTCATCTGGGAATCTGGCTGGTTTAACCTGGAAGCAACGGAAGTATTGTAAATACCCTGCTGTCTACCCCTTGGGTATCACAATGAGATCAGATTTGAATGGACCCAAGTGAGCTGCTTGAGGAGCGGCTGCCATGGAATCTAACCTAACCTAAGATTTTCTATTTCTATAGGAAATACAATTTTACATAAGTTTTTCTATAGAAAATACTGTTATACACAAGATTTTCTATAGAAAATACATTTTTAAGCAAAATGTTTAATGAAAAACTGATATACACAAAATTGTCTGTAGAAAAAACAGTTATACATAAAAAAATCTCAATAGAAAATATTATTAGAACAAAAATTATACAGGATTTTCCAACAATAGGTCTTATTTTGGTATTCAAAGCAAAATGGCATTTTTTGAGACATATGATCGGATGTTTATTTCATAATAAAGAGAAAGGTATGCCATTAATAATAAGAAACAACATCAGCCAAATGGCCACCACGACCACGCTTACAGGACCATATCCTTTTCATGAAATTTTCCATAACCAAATCGGAAAGTGTCTGCCCTATGTCTTCGATAGCCACGTATTCTATCTTTGAGATCTTGAATCGATGTTGTGCTGTTGGCGTAGGCCTTATCTTTCACGTGGCTGCAACGGAAGAAGTCGCAAGGTGTTAAATCACAAGAACTCGGTGGCCAATTGTGATCAACAATGGTTTCTAGCTTATGTGGCACGTATCGCCGTCTTGTTGAAAGTAAACGTTGTCAAGATCAATATCATCTAAAATACGGTTTAGTGGCGTTTGTGAAATGTCCAATTCCAAAGAACGACGAGAAATGGACAAAGCTGGGTTTTCTTTAACACCTTGGTCTACAGCAGCAATATTCTCAGTTGTTTTTGAGTGACGTGCACGGGTTTTATTCTTCACATCACTAACTTGGCCCAACAGCTCGAATTTTGCCACCAATTTCTGTATTGCGGTTCGATAAGGTGCTTCACGACGACCCAAAAATGCTTTAGTTTTGCGAACTGTGACTGCAAGATGTTAACCATTGTTGTAGTGAATTTTTATAATTTCAGTGAATTGTTGAAGCGTGTATGGTTCCATTGTTAATAATGGCGTAGTTTATACTTGTCAAATTTCAAAGAATAAAAGCTTCAAAAGTGACAGCTACCAAAATACCGAGTGATTCAAAATAACACCTCTTGTTGGAAAACTCTTTATTATTAAACATAAAATTTAATAATTTTATAGTTCTAACAAAAATCTTTGTTTTCAAGAATCTGGCTGCTGCTGTTATTCCTAACATCAACAAAGCAATATTCCTTAATTTCTCTCAGTGTTTTATTTTTAAATAAAACAACTCCTTAAAAGATTTTAATATTCAAGGGAATTGTACGTTTGCATTTTTCCTCAGTACATATCATTACAATCATGTCATTGTTAAATATTCTCTATAATTTCAGTATTTTTAAGGGGTGAGAGTTAAGACTTCTTACGAAACTCCTCTGCTGACTCCTTTAGTGCAATGGTTTGGAAAACTGCATTTCAATGTTATAATAAAAAAAAAAAAAACCAAATATAAAATAAAGAAATACACAAATATTTCAAGGTGTGCTAAGATTGTTTTATAACAATACAATATTTTTCATTACTTATTGTACATAGAACTTCTTTTTTTTCCAACTCTCGCAAGAAACCCTTTTTCTAAAAAAAAACGAATAAAATCCTTTTTCCTTTGTTTCTTTTCGTTTGAATGAAACAAAAGGGGAGTTGCTAAAGGCTTGAGCTACTGTTTTTCTACTGACAATTAATATAAAGGATTCTTCTGTTTCTATAACTCAACTGCAGCACTTAAGTCAGTTTTTAATATCAACTTAACAATAGCAAAGAAAAACTCTAAAGAAAGAGTAAAGGAAAAAAGGGATTTTGTTTTAAGTTGAAATCTTCAGTCACAACAAAAATAATATCTATATAAATATATAAATTTTCTCCTAAGGGTATAATGAAGCTGTAACTAAACAAACCTTTTGATAAGTTCATCATAAACATTGAACGTATGGGAAAACGTTTAAAATTGTGATTGATATTGAAATGTTTAGAAATTAAAGCAGGAAATCATTGTCTAAAAATCTAATTACAAAAAAAATGATGGAAATCGTAGCTGTAATGAAATGTAAATGACATTAGGTTAAATTATGATTAGGAAATGTTTTTTTAGTTCAGTTAAGCTGTCAAAAAATGATAGAAGACTGTCATACAATTGCTTTAACCCATATAATTTAACTATTCAATGTTGTCTGGTCCATCTATTCTAAAGTATTTATGTGAACTTTTTTCTTATACAATTTTATTTAACTTGGGATTGTTTCTATAAACAAGATAATATTTATTATAATGATTTATCGAGTACAGTCTTTTGTTCAGATATATACAATTGGAACCTACTTTAGTAAGCATCATAGTTAAATTCAATATAAAGAGTTTATCATTAAGCGCTGCCTATCTTCAAATTTAAATAAAACATCGATACCGTAAACTATGTAATATAACACCGTACAAATGTTCACCGTGGCTTCGATGGGTAGCGCGCATCCGAAATGTCCAATTTTCCATAACTCTGGCTCATAAATCAGGCTGAATATGACCAATGGGCTATGTTGTCTTCGAAGGCCGCTCTGGTTTGAGGCATATTCGCATAGACCTGCGACTTAAGAAAATCACACAAGAAAAAGTCGAACAATCTCGGCGGCCAGTTCACATCACCTCCACATACGATGATCATGCCCTCATATCGTTTGTGCAGAATGTCCAACGTGGCATGAGCTTTGTGGCACGTAGCTCCGTAATGTTGAAACCACATGTCCTTGGTGTCCATATTATCAAATTCTATTATAAAGATGTTGGTAATCATCGACCTGTAATGCTCGCCGTTGACTGTGATATCCCGGCCAATGTCGTTCTCAAAAAAATATGGGCCGATGACTACGCCAGCCCAAAATCCACACCAAACGTTGACTTTTTCAGGATCCATTGGACGCTCTTGGATCTCGTGTGGGTTAGTATCGCCCCAATATCGACAATTTGTTAACATACCCCTTAACGCTAAAGATAATTGTTAGATATCCATTTCGACTGATCTAAATCCAACAACATGGCCACTACCAACTGCCAAAGTTCGTATGTCCCTATTGGAGCAACCTTTACACGCTTAGATATAAGCTGAATCTGCATTCCTATCTTATAATAAACTCAAGCTCATTATCTTTATATGTTTCTTTCTTTCCGGAGCTCTCATAGTATACTAATCGATCTTTAAAGCCCAACGGAGTCTGATTTTTAGATAAGATTAGTAGCTTGATTCGATCAGGGTGTCATTGTCATGGTCAGGCATATATACTAGTAAATCTGATGATATGATAATTCATCAAAAATATTAGAGTCCATTAAGATTTAACATTACCTTACAAATGAAGGAGAAAATTGCTTAATGTTCTCAACCTCGTTCATGATCTCAGCTACCATACAAATCATTATATTCACCACATAGTATGTGAATTCCAATTAATAGAGATACCAGTACATTGATATAAGTAACTCCTATTAATGAGGTGATACGCCTTATTGGCAACAGTTTTCAGGATATACTAAACCAATTCCTGTTCATTAATGTGAATGTTTGCATGATCATATAATCCTTAATATAGTGTCCGGAACGCCAAGACCATTCACGATATGTTTCCCTTATGTTTCTGTGCCAGGGGATTCCAAATTATCTTTGTGTTCAACTACTTACTCAGCCATCTACTCAGACATGAGCGACAATCAAAAACTACTTTCACCAGTACTGAGATTTATAGTAATTATGAAGAGGACATATGATCACAGCCCACTTATTTAGTTGTCCAAATATCTGACTGTTTTCTTGATATTAGTGGTGGAAATCCTTGGAGCCATCTGTGTAAAATCTATCCCATTTCTTCTTACAGCTACATAATTTCTTCAAGAAGCATCCATTTGAGTACCTTGTTCCTAGGGCATAAAAGAAGGGCATGAAAAAGTGAATACTGCGAATAATTACAGTCGATACTCTCTGATCGGTCTTTGAATCAAGCCTTCCTCTATTTCCCTCTTATGGAAGTAAAGATCAAATCTTCATTTATTCCATTATATTCAGTTTTTAGCTCATATTACTATTAAGAATGATTGCAAGATATTTGGCTCTAACAGATTGATCTCGCTACTTTGCAGAACGATAGGTCAAAAATCAAATGCCTTATATTTCATTTGGTTGGTATATATGATAAGACCGCATAGTCCAGGCCATTTTAAGATATTGATAGATTTACATTTATGTATGAAGATTTCAAAAACAATTTCTCTTTGTTATTTTCTTGCCATTTTTAAACATTGCACGCAGAAAAAAGTAGCTATGCAAGTTTACTGCATTTTTTACAATATAAAAGTCACAGTAACTATTTATATGATTGTGGTAACAACAATATGGTTAATTTACGATTCACATACTTGTATCAACCTTATATATGGTACAGTAAACAAGTATATGTTTGTGACAACCATTTTTATAATGAATAATTTTATCATAATATGTTGTTCTCAGATTATGATATCCATAAGCCGAAAGCAAGTAAGTTCTTCATCATATAAATGGTTGTCACAAACATATACTTGTTTACTGTAACCATATACATATATGGTTGATACAATCATGTAAATCGTAAGTTAACCATATTATGTTTATCAAAATCATGTAAATAGTTACTGTAATTACAATATTGTTAAAAAACTTTTAATAATGTTGAAATGGTTACTGTAAACATGCACAACTATATTTTTTTCTCTGCGTGTGAGTACACTAAATCTACTTCTCCACACATTTATAGTTCTGTCTGTTCGTGATCTAGCCATTTTGAAACATAAAGAACACCAAAATCTTCTACTACACTCATCTCTTCTTCCAAGCGACTTTCTAAAACATAGATTTGTACGGATTGCATGACTGTCCAATCTCTACCCGGTAGATTTGTGCAGTAGTAATGACAGAATAAACTTTTTTCCGGACTCAACCCAATCTTGAATGGCTTATTTCTGGAAGACGGTCATTTTGCTGCTTTAAAGCTGAAGTTATCATAATGTCAACAATGCTTAATCAATACTTAATCAAACAGTTACTTTTATGAACGATCCTATTGTAGTTTTGTTAGGCTTTCAAAGGATGGGGACTAATAGTTTATCCTGACGGTATTTTTCTCCAAAGTCAGGTTTTTAAAATATTTAATCCAATGTAATATTTTGCAGATTCCAGTAGAAAGTTAATTCTATAATCCTTCTAAATATGGGTGTTGTCATACCTCTTGCTCGATGAAAATGGATCATAAACGTCATTCAAATACACATACTTAGTTCTCTAAAAGGCTTGCTGGAAATCGTTACTCTTTCTAGTTTTTAACCTGTATCAGGATTATTTCCATCTTGCTGTGGCCGAAAGAATTTGTGAATTCTTTCGGTGAAGGTACCATAAAGAGAGAACTAATGGTACTTTATTGTTTCTCTAATGGTACTATTTGAATTTTCTATAACAATTGGTCTAGAAACATAAAATTATCACATATGAGTGAGTTAGAATCCTAGGAGACCCCTTATGGTACATTTTTCTAATCGTGGACTAAAAGTGGACTAATACTTTTCCCTAATATAAGAAGTTTCTGATTATTTGCTATAATGGTCCTAGAGACATGAAATTAAGCAAATATGGGTTGGGGTGTAAAAAAATCCAAAGTACTTTTCTTAATAGTACTTTTCTTCTTAATGTATTTATACCCTACACCACCATAGTGGGAGGGTATAATGGATTTGTGCAGATGTTTGTAACGCCCAAAAATATTAGTCTAACACCCACCTTAAAGTATACCGATCGACTCAGAATCACTTTCTGAGTCGATTAAACGATGTCCGTCCGTCCGTCCGTCCGTCCGTCTGGCTGGCTGGTTGGCTGGCTGTCCATGTAAAGCTTGTGCGCAGAGTACAGGTCGCAATTTTAAAGATATTTCGATAAAATTTGGTACATATCATTTTTTCTGCCCAAGGACGATCCCTATTGAAACTGGCTGAAATCGGTTCATTATTTGACCTAGCCCCCATACAAATGTCCTCCCGAAAGTGGATTTTATCCGTCACAAATGTTTAATTTATATAGGCATCTACACAAGTTTTTGTCCAAATAAGTTTTATATATAGGGAATTCATGTCACCAAATTTTATTATGATCGGTCCATAATTAGTCATAGCTCCCATATAAGACATGCTTCCGATAATCACTTTAACGAGCATAAATCTCCTACAAATGTTGGTATACACATAAAATTCAACATAAATAACTTTCATATAAACATTAATCACGTGACCAAATTTCGTGGTGATCGGTCCATAATTTGTCATAGCTCCCATATAAGGCCCACTTCCGAAAATCGCTCACGAACATAAATTATTGAAATTTTGAAAGAAAAATGTTTTTGCTCATTTACTTAGTGTAGGGTATTATCTGGTCGGGCTTGACCGACCATACTTTCTTACTTGTTTTTTTTTAATTTTCTATATGTATGAATCCATAATCGTAAAATTAAGTACTTATTAGTAAAATTGGAACTTACATAAGGGATTTAGTGACAATCTTTCTTTATTCTAATAGCACTTTTTTAACAAAGATCTGCTAAATATGTATCATAGCTGTAAGATGTTAAAAATGTGTTGATTATTATCAACTTATTCTGTTCCAATTTGCTGGTTTATGGCAAATAACAAAATTTCTATTAAAAATAAAGCTTATAACCACAACATTTATGTTATTTATACGCTATTTATAAGTTGTTACAAAAAAAAAAAAGAAAGAACAAACAAGAAGGTTCAGCTCTAGTTTCAATAAAAACAAACACCTAAAAACGAATACATTTTATGACATCTTTTGTTGCAAAATATTGTTGTTGAAGTTTAACAGAAAAACTATATAAAAACACAACTTATTTTCAGCTTTTACTACGATTGCGGTTGTAACTCCACATATAATCAACATATAGTGTTTTTAAATCACTTTTTATGACACAACCGACAATAAGAATAACAGCAGAAAAGACAGAAACAGATCGTAGGAATCATATAACATGACAACAACAACAATAACTACAATACGAAATCATATAAAATATATACATTTTACGATTTTATGGAAAATAGTTCGTGGTAAGTTGTGAGAAAAAAAGTTAATTATACAGTGGGTAACAGAGGAGTTCATACGCTTTAAATATTTTTTATTTCCAATGAAAAATAGGAAACTTTCCACATTGAATTAAGTTTATTTATTAAGAACGTTAAGATATTTAATAGATAGATAATCTATATTAAGGATCAACAATATATTACACTGACTTATCGTTAAAAGGTTAAAGAGCCTTTAGGTGTAGATCAGTGATCGGTATAAAGAGATCAGAGAATATAGATTATAGATCTATATGCTCGTATATAAAATAGTAACCTTATTGAGTGACTGACTGATTCAACATTGCCCAGCTCTAACACTAAAAGTTAGAGACATGAAATTTGAACTATACGTTCCCATCTCCTATGTACATTAAATAAAAAGAGATTTTTGGAAATTCGATGGTTTAGGATAGGTAGAATGGGAAAACCACACTTTATTCGATATTATCAAGCCAATTTTAATAAAAGTTTCAAATTAACTAACAGGGTGTTACGTGGAACTTGAGTGTGAAGGTGATAAATAATCCAATCCAAATAAATTTGTCATCACTTATATTTTATAACAAAAATCTATTTTCGGTATAAAAACTCAAATATCTAAAATAAATTTAATCGTTAATAACTTCGTAAATTGTGGGATTTTTGTTAAAATAGAAGCAGCTCACTAGGTCCATTCAAAACTGATCCCATTGTGATACCCAAGAAGTAAACAGAAGGGTATTTATAATACGTCCGTGAACCAACGAGATTCTCTGATGGAGGAATGGATTTGTCTTAGATTCATCATTGATAGCTCATCTAGGTACGATAGGAATGGGATTAGGGACACAGTCTCATCCTCTTCTTCATTTTTACAGCTTCTGCAGTAATCGTTGTACCGTAGGCCCAGTCTGCTAGTATGTATCCCTACTATACAGTGTCGTGTAATAGAAGAAACAATTTGCTCACGACGGAATTCCATAAGTAGATTCGTTTTGCTGGCCAAGTCGATCTCGCTATAACACAGGTGAGTTTATTGGTCTCATATAGTCTCTGCTGGATAAACATCTTACATTTTACAAGCAAAAAACCAGAAAGTGGATCGGTAGCCGCCTCATCGATCATCGCACCCGTTTTAGCCAATTCATCTACTATACAATTACCCTGATTTCCATCGTGTCCAAGAACCCATATAAGCGATATCCTAGAATGTCTCGCTATCTCATTTAGGGATACCCGGCATTCCTCGCTTAACCTAGATGTTGTGAAGACACCTGCTCTTCCACTAACGCGGAGTAACAGAGTCAGCAGCCCCATTCACAGTCTCATCACGGACTGGGAGGCAGACAATGAAGTGAGTGTCAAATAGGACCTCAAGTGTCTCCTTACTATACTGAATATAGCTTGGTACAACCGGAGACTGATAGTATTTTACGTAATTGGTTAATCTCAGAGGATCCTTCTATGCCGCTACAGAAGTCCCTGAAGGCTTTCCTCTTCGTGTTTCTTGTAAGGTTCTTAAATGATTCAAAGAGCATTTGTATGCTGACTAGTTTTCCAACCTCTTTCTTCGTTGAACAGTTTACGACACATCCTTCTGACGTATGCTTTCACAGGATTCTACCAAGAGGTTTTATTCCTAATTCAGCCAGGCCATATTAGTACCCTAATAAAACGTTTCTGTCAATGTCCATACAGCTAAATACACTGATGACTACCCCTTGGGTATCACAATGGGATCAGATTTGAATAGACCCAAAAGAGCTGCTTGAGGAGCGGCTGCCCATGGAACCTAACCTCAATATCTTTCCTGCTTTCAATAGCGGGCGGGCAGGGTAAAGACCGAGAGAGTAAATCACGTCATCTCCCAGTTTGTCATCCTCCTATTTAGAATTACACCAATATTGAAATCAATATATTGGTGATCAGGAAAGAAGCAGTCGCCAAAGACAGCCCAAAGTCGTTGGAGACAGGTGTATGACTTAAATTTGCGGAATTTTTAAAAGTGTGTGAAAGATATGTACAATATAAATATATTCAAAGTATTGGCCATTGTTAGCTATGAACTTTTCCCATCCTTCTGGCAACATATGGATTCCGAGTTTAATGAACTGCTCATCTTTTGTTCTCTCTGTTCCAAGAAGGTGAGGCGTAAAAAAAGTAGTCAGACGGGTCATGGACTGTACTATAAAGGCGATGAAGCAAAACTTCCCAAAAACTTCGATCTAAATACATTTTAACAGGTATTGCAAGATATGGCCGAGCATTGTAATGATTGAATATTACGTTTTCAAGTCTGGCCTCTTATTCTGGGCGGTTTTTGGCAAATGCTCACTACACACAGGTTCCCTGTGATTGTTCTCTCTGTTCCAAGAAGGTGAGGCGTAAAAAAAGTAGTCAGACGGGTCATGGACTGTACTATAAAGGCGATGAAGCAAAACTTCCCAAAAACTTCGATCTAAATACATTTTAACAGGTATTGCAAGATATGGCCGAGCATTGTAATGATTGAATATTACGTTTTCAAGTCTGGCCTCTTATTCTGGGCGGTTTTTGGCAAATGCTCGCTACACACAGGTTCCCTGTGATGGTCTGCTCAGATTTGAGCAGCCCATGGGTTTTTGGTATCATTTTGGCTGGTTGGCCGAGCTTCACGTTCGATCTCTTACGCTTATGGTTATCGTAGTGGATCCATTTTTCATGTACCCTTCAAAATGACATATAAGTTATTAAAAATAAAAGCCGTCTATTATAAATCCCACATTTTTAAGTCATACACCCAACACAAAAACTTAGTTTACTTCAAAAACCATAAAAACTTATGGTATTGTTATGTTTACAGAGAAATAACCGATCACTTCTGCCCCAAAGGCCTATGAGTGTCGATCACTGATCTACAGACTCTAGATTACCTAGAGCATGCAATATTTCCTACGGTGTTCATGAGAAGTATATGTCAATCTCGATTCGGTCAACTAAACGAAAGTTTATGACTACTCTCCCAAAAGCAGATCTTGTAAATTCAGAAAACTTGTCTCTCTTTTCCCACCCACTGTACAATTTAAATAAATGCAGCTGCTGAAAAGAAAATATGCATTTATAATAAGTAAATTATTAAGAACACACTGTAGAGCACTCAGTTCAGCACATTTACGCTCGAGTCAATTCAGAGCAGTTGAGTTTTAAACCAACGCATGCCAAAAAACCGCAAAATGTTGAAAGTGTGAAGGTTTATTTGTTTCTGTGCGGGGTTGTATAATAATTTTAAAGCCAATATGTTTTTTTAACACATATTTTTTTCTTTTAGTTTAGCAGTTTAATTCTCTATAAAAATGAGGATTTAATATTAAAAGCCAAGTTGGAAAAAAAACACACAAGAAATAGCAGTCAGCCAAGCAGGAAAAAGGAAATTGTGGTAAACACCAAAACTTCCCGGGATGTCCAGAACGAGAATTAAAATGGCAACAAAAAAACTATTAAAAAACACATAGAATCAAAGACAAACATAAAAGACCACAGCTATAAATGAAAGCGAAAACAACAAAAACGAAATCCTTATGAAAAAAAACCAACAGCGACATTTAAAACCCATAAAAAAACTATTATCCCCTCTATACTACCAAAACCCCTCACCTACCCCTACCACTACTTACTCCTGCAATGTTAAATGAAAACAAGTGTTGTGCTTGAATTACTTGCTCATGCATTTGTTTGATCATTTTACTTTAGCTGTATGTAAATGCAAACAAATGGTTGCATGATGATGATGAGGTGGTTGCTGCTGCTGCTACAGCCTTCAACAAAATTACCATTAAGGCGACAATATGCAAAAAAGCTGAAATTCTGTTTTACCATCCAGAGATCTAAAACTTACTATGACGACAACAATGACTATTACGCACTTTAGTGCAACGGGGCGTTGCAAATTTTCAAATAGCTTTTTATATGTTTAGTTTTTCTTTTTCTATACTATTTAGTAAGTACGTTTTTATTATTATTGTTTTTGTAGATGTTGCTGTTGTTAGTGTCGTGTTCTGCTAACCTTAACCTCAACATGTAGTTTACGAAAGCACAACTAAAGGATTTATGGTTGAATCGTTTCAATTGCCTGGTGACTGCATCTTAGATTCTTTTAAGCATTTATTTCGAAACCATTAAATTTGTGGAGAGTACTATTAGTTTAAGCTGCCAATGGTAACAGTCAAAAGTAGTGAAGCAAAAGTGAGATTTTATTCTAGAGACTAAATCAGCTAAACTTCTAAAGTCGATTGGCATGTCAATTCTGATCCCAGATCTGAATTTGAATGTTAAAATGTTTTTCGTTTGAGAGTCTTATACATTAGCCTATGGACCATTGTGGACCCATCGTCATAACATTTGGCAGTGAGATTGCACGGCGAGCTTTCTTAGAACCTGAACCTATCTGAAACAATATTCGGGGATGGTATTGTTAAAGGGGTGTGTGCAGTCATTGACCGATTGTCAGTAACTGGCTAGATTTCTGTATAGAAATACAGCCAGTTACTGGCTAGATTTCTGTATGGAATACAGTCAGTTACTGGCTAGATTTCTGTACAGAAACACAGCCAGTTACTGGCTAGATTTCTGTATAGAAATACAGTCAGTTACTGGCTAGATTTCTGTATAGAAATACAGCCAGTTACTGGCTAGATTTCTGTATAGAAATACAGGATACTGGCTAGATTTCTGTATAGAAACACAGCCAGTTACTGGCTAGATTTCTGTATAGAAATACAGCCAGTTACTGGCTAGATTTCTGTATAGAAATACAGCCAGTTACTGGCTAGATTTCTGTATAGAAATACAGCCAGCTACTGGCTAGATTTCTGTATAGAAATACAGCCAGTTACTGGCTAGATTTCTGTATAGAAATACAGCCAGTTACTGGCTAGATTTCTGTATAGAAATACATCCAGTTACTGGCTGGCTAGATTTCTGTATAGAAATACAGCCAGTTACTTACTGGCTGGCTAGATTTCTGTATAGAAATACAGCCAGTTACTTACTGGCTGGCTAGATTTCTGTATAGAAATACAGCCAGTTACTGGCTGGCTAGATTTCTGTGTAGAAATACAACCAGTTACTTACTGGCTGGCTACATTTCTGTATAGAAATACAGCCAGTTACTGGCTGGCTAGATTTCTGTATAGAAATACAGCCAGTAACTTACTGGCTGGCTAGATTTCTGTATAGAAATACAGCCAGTTACTGGCTAGATTTCTGTATAGAAATACAGCCAGTTACTGGCTGGCTAGATTTCTGTATAGAAATACAGCCAGTTACTGGCTGGCTAGATTTCTGTATAGAAATACAGCCAGTTACTGGCTGGCTAGATTTCTGTATAGAAATACAGCCAGTTACTGGCTGGCTAGATTTCTGTATAGAAATACAGCCAGTTACTGGCTGGCTAGATTTCTGTATAGAAATACAGCCAGTTACTGGCTGGCTAGATTTCTGTATAGAAATACAGCCAGTTACTGGCTAGATTTCTGTATAGAAATACAGCCAGTTACTGGCTAGATTTCTGTATAGAAACACAGCCAGTTACTGGCTAGATTTCTGTATAGAAATACAGCCAGTTACTGGCTAGATTTCTGTATAGAAATACAGCCAGTTACTGGCTAGATTTCTGTATAGAAATACAGCCAGTTACTGGCTAGATTTCTGTATAGAAATACAGCCAGTTACTGGCTAGATTTCTGTATAGAAATACAGCCAGTTACTGGCTAGATTTCTGTATAGAAATACATCCAGTTACTGGCTGGCTAGATTTCTGTATAGAAATACAGCCAGTTACTGGCTAGATTTCTGTACAGAAGTACAGCCAGTTACTGGCTAGATTTCTGTATAGAAATACAGCCAGTTACTGGCTAGATTTCTGTATAGAAATACAACCAGTTACTGGATGGTTAGATTTCTATATAGAAATACAGCCAGTTACTGGCTAGATTTCTGTACAGAAACACAGCCAGTTACTGGCTAGATTTCTGTACAGAAGTACAGCCAGTTACTGGCTAGATTTCTGTATAGAAGTACAGCCAGTTACTGGCTAGATTTCTGTATAGAAATACAGCCAGTTACTGGCTAGATTTCTGTATAGAAATACAGCCAGTTACTGGCTAGATTTCTGTATAGAAATACAGCCAGTTACTGGCTAGATTTCTGTATAGAAATACAGACAGTTACTGGCTAGATTTCTGTACAGAAACACAGCCAGTTACTGGCTAGATTTCTGTATAGAAATACAGACAGTTGCTGGCTAGATTTCTGTACAGAAACACAGCCAGTTACTGGCTAGATTTCTGTATAGAAATACAGCCAGTTACTGGCTAGATTTCTGTATAGAAATACAGCCAGTTACTGGCTAGATTTCTGTATAGAAATACAGCCAGTTACTGGCTAGATTTCTGTATAGAAATACAGCCAGTTACTGGCTAGATTTCTGTATAGAAATACAGCCAGTTACTGGCTAGATTTCTGTATAGAAATACAGCCAGTTACTGGCTAGATTTCTGTATAGAAATACAGCCAGTTACTGGCTAGATTTCTGTATAGAAATACAGCCAGTTACTGGCTAGATTTCTGTATAGAAATACAGCCAGTTACTGGCTAGATTTCTGTATAGAAATACAGCCAGTTACTGGCTAGATTTCTGTATAGAAATACAGACAGTTGCTGGCTAGATTTCTGTACAGAAACACAGCCAGTTACTGGCTAGATTTCTGTATAGAAATACAGCCAGTTACTGGCTAGATTTCTGTATAGAAATACAGCCAGTTACTGGCAAGATTTCTGTATAGAAATACAGCCAGTTACTGGCTAGATTTCTGTATAGAAATACAGCCAGTTACTGGCTAGATTTCTGTATAGAAATACAGCCAGTTACTGGCTAGATTTCTGTATAGAAATACAGCCAGTTACTGGCTGGCTAGATTTCTGTATAGAAATACAGCCAGTTACTGGCTAGATTTCTGTACAGAAGTACAGCCAGTTACTGGCTAGATTTCTGTATAGAAATACAGACAGTTGCTGGCTAGATTTCTATACAGAAACACAGCCAGTTACTGGCTAGATTTCTGTATAGAAATACAGCCAGTTACTGGCTAGATTTCTGTATAGAAATACAACCAGTTACTAGATGGTTAGATTTCTATATAGAAATACAGCCAGTTACTGGCTAGATTTCTGTATAGAAATACAGACAGTTGCTGGCTAGATTTCTGTATAGAAATACAGCCAGTTGCTGGCTAGATTTCTATACAGAAATACAGCCAGTTACTGGCTAGATTTCTGTACAGAAGTACAGCCAGTTACTGGCTAGATTTCTGTATAGAAATACAGCCAGTTACTGGCTGGCTAGATTTCTGTATAGAAATACAGCCAGTTACTGGCTAGATTTCTGTACAGAAGTACAGCCAGTTACTGGCTAGATTTCTGTATAGAAGTACAGCCAGTTACTGGCTAGATTTCTGTATAGAAATACAGCCAGTTACTGGCTAGATTTCTGTATAGAAATACAGACAGTTGCTGGCTAGATTTCTGTACAGAAACACAGCCAGTTACTGGCTAGATTTCTGTATAGAAATACAGACAGTTGCTGGCTAGATTTCTGTACAGAAACACAGCCAGTTGCTGGCTAGATTTCTGTACAGAAACACAGCCAGTTACTGGCTAGATTTCTGTATAGAAATACAGCCAGTTACTGGCTAGATTTCTGTATAGAAATACAGCCAGTTACTGGCTAGATTTCTGTATAGAAATACAGCCAGTTACTGGCTAGATTTCTGTATGGAAATACAGCCAGTTACTGGCTAGATTTCTGTATAGAAATACAGACAGTTGCTGGCTAGATTTCTGTACAGAAACACAGCCAGTCACTGGCTAGATTTCTGTATAGAAATACAGCCAGTTACTGGCTAGATTTCTGTATAGAAATACAGCCAGTTACTGGCTAGATTTCTGTATAGAAATACAGCCAGTTACTGGCTAGATTTCTGTACAGAAATACAGCCAGTTACTGGCTAGATTTCTGTACAGAAATACAGCCAGTTACTGGCTAGATTTCTGTACAGAAATACAGCCAGTTACTGGCTAGATTTCTGTATAGAAATACAGCCAGTTACTGGCTAGATTTCTGTATAGAAATACAGCCAGTTACTGGGTAGATTTCTGTATAGAAATACAGCCAGTTACTGGCTAGATTTCTGTATAGAAATACAGCCAGTTACTGGCTAGATTTCTGTATAGAAATACAGCCAGTTACTGGCTAGATTTCTGTATAGAAATACAGCCAGTTACTGGCTAGATTTCTGTATAGAAATACAGCCAGTTACTGGCTAGATTTCTGTATAGAAATACAGCCAGTTACTGGCTAGATTTCTGGATGGAAATATAGCCAGTTACTGGCTAGATTTCTGTATAGAAATACAGCCAGTTACTGGCTAGATTTCTGGATGGAAATATAGCCAGTTACTGGCTAGATTTCTGGATGGAAATATAGCCAGTTACTGGCTAGATTTCTGGATGGAAATATAGCCAGTTACTGGCTAGATTTCTGTATAGAAACACAGACAGTTACTGGCTAGATTTCTGTATAGAAACGCAGACAGTTACTGGCTAGATTTCTGTATAGAAATACAGCCAGTTACTGGCTAGATTTCTGTACAGAAATACAGACAGCTACTGGCTAGATTTCTGTACAGAAATACAGCCAGTTACTGGCTAGATTTCTGTACAGAAATACAGCCAGTTACTGGCTAGATTTCTGTACAGAAATACAGCCAGTTACTGGCTAGATTTCTGTATAGAAATACAGCCAGTTACTGGCTAGATTTCTGTATAGAAATACAGCCAGTTACTGGCTGGCTAGATTTCTGTATAGAAATACAGCCAGTTACTGGCTGGCTAGATTTCTGTATAGAAATACAGCCAGTTACTGGCTAGATTTCTGTATAGAAATACAGCCAGTTACTGGCTAGATTTCTGTATAGAAATACAGCCAGTTACTGGCTAGATTTCTGTATAGAAATACAGCCAGTTACTGGCTAGATTTCTGTATAGAAATACAGCCAGTTACTGGCTAGATTTCTGTATAGAAATACAGCCAGTTACTGGCTAGATTTCTGGATGGAAATATAGCCAGTTACTGGCTAGATTTCTGTATAGAAATACAGCCAGTTACTGGCTAGATTTCTGGATGGAAATATAGCCAGTTACTGGCTAGATTTCTGGATGGAAATATAGCCAGTTACTGGCTAGATTTCTGGATGGAAATATAGCCAGTTACTGGCTAGATTTCTGTATAGAAACACAGACAGTTACTGGCTAGATTTCTGTATAGAAACGCAGACAGTTACTGGCTAGATTTCTGTATAGAAATACAGCCAGTTACTGGCTAGATTTCTGTACAGAAATACAGACAGCTACTGGCTAGATTTCTGTACAGAAATACAGCCAGTTACTGGCTAGATTTCTGTACAGAAATACAGCCAGTTACTGGCTAGATTTCTGTACAGAAATACAGCCAGTTACTGGCTAGATTTCTGTATAGAAATACAGCCAGTTACTGGCTAGATTTCTGTATAGAAATACAGCCAGTTACTGGCTGGCTAGATTTCTGTATAGAAATACAGCCAGTTACTGGCTGGCTAGATTTCTGTATAGAAATACAGCCAGTTACTGGCTAGATTTCTGTATAGAAATACAGCCAGTTACTGGCTAGATTTCTGTATAGAAATACAGCCAGTTACTGGCTAGATTTCTGTATAGAAATACAGCCAGTTACTGGCTAGATTTCTGTATAGAAATACAGCCAGTTACTGGCTGGCTAGATTTCTGTATAGAAATACAGCCAGTTACTGGCTGGCTAGATTTCTGTATAGAAATACAGCCAGTTACTGGCTAGATTTCTGTATAGAAATACAGCCAGTTACTGGCTAGATTTCTGTATAGAAATACAGCCAGTTACTGGCTAGATTTCTGTATAGAAATACAGCCAGTTACTGGCTGGCTAGATTTCTGTATAGACATACAGCCAGTTACTGGCAAGATTTCTGTATAGAAATACAGCCAGTTACTGGCTGGCTAGATTTCTGTATAGAAATACAGCCAGTTACTGGCTGGCTAGATTTCTGTATAGAAATACAGCCAGTTACTGGCTGGCTAGATTTCTGTATAGAAATACAGCCAGTTACTGGCTGGCTAGATTTCTGTATAGAAATACAGCCAGTTACTGGCTAGATTTCTGTATAGAAATACAGCCAGTTACTGGCTAGATTTCTGTATAGAAATACAGCCAGTTACTGGCTAGATTTCTGTATAGAAATACAGCCAGTTACTGGCTAGATTTCTGTATAGAAGTACAGCCAGTTACTGGCTAGATTTCTGTATAGAAATACAGCCAGTTACTGGCTAGATTTCTGTATAGAAATACAGCCAGTTACTGGCTAGATTTCTGTACAGAAATACAGCCAGTTACTGGCTAGATTTCTGTATAGAAATACAGCCAGTTACTGGCTAGATTTCTGTATGGAAATACAGCCAGTTACTGGCTAGATTTCTGTATAGAAATACAGACAGTTGCTGGCTAGATTTCTGTACAGAAACACAGCCAGTCACTGGCTAGATTTCTGTATAGAAATACAGCCAGTTACTGGCTAGATTTCTGTATAGAAATACAGCCAGTTACTGGCTAGATTTCTGTATAGAAATACAGCCAGTTACTGGCTAGATTTCTGTACAGAAATACAGCCAGTTACTGGCTAGATTTCTGTACAGAAATACAGCCAGTTACTGGCTAGATTTCTGTATAGAAATACAGCCAGTTACTGGCTAGATTTCTGTATAGAAATACAGCCAGTTACTGGGTAGATTTCTGTATAGAAATACAGCCAGTTACTGGCTAGATTTCTGTATAGAAATACAGCCAGTTACTGGCTAGATTTCTGTATAGAAATACAGCCAGTTACTGGCTAGATTTCTGTATAGAAATACAGCCAGTTACTGGCTAGATTTCTGTATAGAAATACAGCCAGTTACTGGCTAGATTTCTGTATAGAAATACAGCCAGTTACTGGCTAGATTTCTGGATGGAAATATAGCCAGTTACTGGCTAGATTTCTGTATAGAAATACAGCCAGTTACTGGCTAGATTTCTGGATGGAAATATAGCCAGTTACTGGCTAGATTTCTGGATGGAAATATAGCCAGTTACTGGCTAGATTTCTGGATGGAAATATAGCCAGTTACTGGCTAGATTTCTGTATAGAAACACAGACAGTTACTGGCTAGATTTCTGTATAGAAACGCAGACAGTTACTGGCTAGATTTCTGTATAGAAATACAGCCAGTTACTGGCTAGATTTCTGTACAGAAATACAGACAGCTACTGGCTAGATTTCTGTACAGAAATACAGCCAGTTACTGGCTAGATTTCTGTACAGAAATACAGCCAGTTACTGGCTAGATTTCTGTACAGAAATACAGCCAGTTACTGGCTAGATTTCTGTATAGAAATACAGCCAGTTACTGGCTAGATTTCTGTATAGAAATACAGCCAGTTACTGGCTGGCTAGATTTCTGTATAGAAATACAGCCAGTTACTGGCTGGCTAGATTTCTGTATAGAAATACAGCCAGTTACTGGCTAGATTTCTGTATAGAAATACAGCCAGTTACTGGCTAGATTTCTGTATAGAAATACAGCCAGTTACTGGCTAGATTTCTGTATAGAAATACAGCCAGTTACTGGCTAGATTTCTGTATAGAAATACAGCCAGTTACTGGCTAGATTTCTGTATAGAAATACAGCCAGTTACTGGCTGGCTAGATTTCTGTATAGAAATACAGCCAGTTACTGGCTGGCTAGATTTCTGTATAGAAATACAGCCAGTTACTGGCTAGATTTCTGTATAGAAATACAGCCAGTTACTGGCTAGATTTCTGTATAGAAATACAGCCAGTTACTGGCTAGATTTCTGTATAGAAATACAGCCAGTTACTGGCTGGCTAGATTTCTGTATAGACATACAGCCAGTTACTGGCAAGATTTCTGTATAGAAATACAGCCAGTTACTGGCTGGCTAGATTTCTGTATAGAAATACAGCCAGTTACTGGCTGGCTAGATTTCTGTATAGAAATACAGCCAGTTACTGGCTGGCTAGATTTCTGTATAGAAATACAGCCAGTTACTGGCTGGCTAGATTTCTGTATAGAAATACAGCCAGTTACTGGCTAGATTTCTGTATAGAAATACAGCCAGTTACTGGCTAGATTTCTGTATAGAAATACAGCCAGTTACTGGCTAGATTTCTGTATAGAAATACAGCCAGTTACTGGCTAGATTTCTGTATAGAAGTACAGCCAGTTACTGGCTAGATTTCTGTATAGAAATACAGCCAGTTACTGGCTAGATTTCTGTATAGAAATACAGCCAGTTACTGGCTAGATTTCTGTATAGAAATACAGACAGTTACTGGCTAGATTTCTGTACAGAAACACAGCCAGTTACTGGCTAGATTTCTGTATAGAAATACAGACAGTTGCTGGCTAGATTTCTGTACAGAAACACAGCCAGTTACTGGCTAGATTTCTGTATAGAAATACAGCCAGTTACTGGCTAGATTTCTGTATAGAAATACAGCCAGTTACTGGCTAGATTTCTGTACAGAAGTACAGCCAGTTACTGGCTAGATTTCTGTATAGAAGTACAGCCAGTTACTGGCTAGATTTCTGTATAGAAATACAGCCAGTTACTGGCTAGATTTCTGTATAGAAATACAGCCAGTTACTGGCTAGATTTCTGTATAGAAATACAGACAGTTGCTGGCTAGATTTCTGTACAGAAACACAGCCAGTTACTGGCTAGATTTCTGTATAGAAATACAGACAGTTGCTGGCTAGATTTCTATACAGAAACACAGCCAGTTGCTGGCTAGATTTCTGTACAGAAACACAGCCAGTTACTGGCTAGATTTCTGTATAGAAATACAGCCAGTTACTGGCTAGATTTCTGTATAGAAATACAGCCAGTTACTGGCTAGATTTCTGTATAGAAATACAGCCAGTTACTGGCTAGATTTCTGTATGGAAATACAGCCAGTTACTGGCTAGATTTCTGTATAGAAATACAGACAGTTGCTGGCTAGATTTCTGTACAGAAACACAGCCAGTCACTGGCTAGATTTCTGTATAGAAATACAGCCAGTTACTGGCTAGATTTCTGTATAGAAATACAGCCAGTTACTGGCTAGATTTCTGTATAGAAATACAGCCAGTTACTGGCTAGATTTCTGTACAGAAATACAGCCAGTTACTGGCTAGATTTCTGTATAGAAATACAGCCAGTTACTGGCTAGATTTCTGTATAGAAATACAGCCAGTTACTGGGTAGATTTCTGTATAGAAATACAGACAGTTACTGGCTAGATTTCTGTATAGAAATACAGCCAGTTACTGGCTAGATTTCTGTATAGAAATACAGCCAGTTACTGGCTAGATTTCTGTATAGAAATACAGCCAGTTACTGGCTAGATTTCTGTATAGAAATACAGCCAGTTACTGGCTAGATTTCTGTATAGAAATACAGCCAGTTACTGGCTAGATTTCTGTATAGAAATACAGCCAGTTACTGGCTAGACTTCTGTATAGAAATACAGCCAGTTACTGGCTAGATTTCTGTATAGAAATACAGCCAGTTACTGGCTGGCTAGATTTCTGTATAGAAATACAGCCAGTTACTGGCTAGATTTCTGTATAGAAATACAGCCAGTTACTGGCTAGATTTCTGTATAGATTTCTGGATGGAAATATAGCCAGTTACTGGCTAGATTTCTGGATGGAAATATAGCCAGTTACTGGCTAGATTTCTGGATGGAAATATAGCCAGTTACTGGCTAGATTTCTGTATAGAAACACAGACAGTTACTGGCTAGATTTCTGTATAGAAACACAGACAGTTACTGGCTAGATTTCTGTATAGAAATACAGCCAGTTACTGGCTAGATTTCTGTACAGAAATACAGCCAGTTACTGGCTAGATTTCTGTACAGAAATACAGCCAGTTACTGGCTAGATTTCTGTACAGAAATACAGCCAGTTACTGGCTAGATTTCTGTATAGAAATACAGCCAGTTACTGGCTAGATTTCTGTATAGAAATACAGCCAGTTACTGGCTGGCTAGATTTCTGTATAGAAATACAGCCAGTTACTGGCTGGCTAGATTTCTGTATAGAAATACAGCCAGTTACTGGCTGGCTAGATTTCTGTATAGAAATACAGCCAGTTACTGGCTAGATTTCTGTATAGAAATACAGCCAGTTACTGGCTAGATTTCTGTATAGACATACAGCCAGTTACTGGCAAGATTTCTGTATAGAAATACAGCCAGTTACTGGCTGGCTAGATTTCTGTATAGAAATACAGCCAGTTACTGGCTGGCTAGATTTCTGTATAGAAATACAGCCAGTTACTGGCTGGCTAGATTTCTGTATAGAAATACAGCCAGTTACTGGCTGGCTAGATTTCTGTATAGAAATACAGCCAGTTACTGGCTGGCTAGATTTCTGTATAGAAATACATCCAGTTACTGGCTAGATTTCTGTATAGAAATACAGCCAGTTACTGGCTAGATTTCTGTATAGAAATACAGCCAGTTACTGGCTAGATTTCTGTATAGAAATACAGCCAGTTACTGGCTGGCTAGATTTCTGTATAGAAATACAGCCAGTTACTGGCTGGCTAGATTTCTGTATAGAAATACAGCCAGTTACTGGCTGGCTAGATTTCTGTATAGAAATACAGCCAGTTACTGGCTGGCTAGATTTCTGTATAGAAATACAGCCAGTTACTGGCTGGCTAGATTTCTGTATAGAAATACAGCCAGTTACTGGCTGGCTAGATTTCTGTATAGAAATACAGCCAGTTACTGGCTAAATTTCTATAAAGAAATACAGCCAGTTACTGGCTAGATTTCTGTATAGAAATACAGCCAGTTACTGGCTAGATTTCTGTATAGAAATACAGCCAGTTACTGGCTAGATTTCTGTATAGAAATACAGCCAGTTACTGGCTAGATTTCTGTATAGAAATACAGCCAGTTACTGGCTAGATTTCTGTATAGAAATACAGCCACTTACTGGCTAGATTTCTGTATAGAAATACAGCCAGTTACTGGCTAGATTTCTGTATAGAAATACAGCCAGTTACTGGCTAGATTTCTGTATAGAAATACAGCCAGTTACTGGCTAGATTTCTGTATAGAAATACAGCCAGTTACTGGCTGGCTAGATTTCTGTATAGAAATACAGCCAGTTACTGGCTGGCTAGATTTCTGTATAGAAATACAGCCAGTTACTGGCTGGCTAGATTTCTGTATAGAAATACAGCCAGTTACTGGCTGGCTAGATTTCTGTATAGAAATACAGCCAGTTACTGGCTGGCTAGATTTCTGTATAGAAATACAGCCAGTTACTGGCTAGATTTCTGTATAGAACTACAGCCAGTTACTGGCTAGATTTCTGCCAGCTAGATTTCTGTATAGAAATACAGCCAGTTACTGGCTGGCTAGATTTCTGTATACAAATACAGCCAGTTACTGGCTGGCTAGATTTCTGTATAGAAATACAGCCAGTTATTGGCTAGATTTCTGTATAGAAATACAGCCAGTTACTGGCTAGATTTCTGTATAGAAATACAGCCAGTTACTGCCTAGATTTCTGTATAGAAATACAGCCAGTTACTGGCTGGCTAGATTTCTGTATAGAAATACAGCCAGTTACTGGCTGGCTAGATTTCTGTATAGAAATACAGCCAGATACTGGCTAGATTTCTGTATAGAAATACAGCCAGTTACTGGCTAGATTTCTGTATAGAAATACAGCCAGTTACTGGCTAGATTTCTGTATGGAAATACAGCCAGTTACTGGCTAGATTTCTGTATAGAAATACAGCCAGTTACTGGCTAGATTTCTGTATAGAAATACAGCCAGTTACTGGCTAGATTTCTGTATAGAAATACAGCCAGTTACTGGCTGGCTAGATTTCTGTATAGAAATACAGCCAGATACTGGCTGGCTAGATTTCTGTATAGAAATACAGCCAGTTACTGGCTGGCTAGATTTCTGTATAGAAATACAGCCAGTTACTGGCTGGCTAGATTTCTGTATAGAAATACAGCCAGTTACTGGCTAGATTTCTGTATAGAAATACAGCCAGTTACTGGCTGGCTAGATTTCTGTATAGAAATACAGCCAGTTACTGGCTAGATTTCTGTATAGAAATACAGCCAGTTACTGGCTGGCTAGATTTCTGTATAGAAATACAGCCAGTTACTGGCTGGCTAGATTTCTGTATAGAAATACAGCCAGTTACTGGCTAGATTTCTGTATAGAAATACAGCCAGTTACTGGCTAGATTTCTGTATAGAAATACAGCCAGTTACTGGCTAGATTTCTGTATAGAAATACAGCCAGTTACAGGCTAGATTTCTGTATAGAAATACAGCCAGTTACTGGCTAGATTTCTGTATAGAAATACAGCCAGTTACTGGCTAGATTTCTGTATAGAAATACAGCCAGTTACTGGCTGGCTAGATTTCTGTATAGAAATACAGCCAGTTACTGGCTGGCTAGATTTCTGTATAGAAATACAGCCAGTTACTGGCTGGCTAGATTTCTGTATAGAAATACAGCCAGTTACTGGCTGGCTAGATTTCTGTATAGAAATACAGCCAGTTACTGGCTGGCTAGATTTCTGTATAGAAATACAGCCAGTTACTGGCTGGCTAGATTTCTGTATAGAAATACAGCCAGTTACTGGCTGGCTAGATTTCTGTATAGAAATACAGCCAGTTACTGGCTGGCTAGATTTCTGTATAGAAATACAGCCAGTTACTGGCTGGCTAGATTTCTGTATACAAATACAGCCAGTTACTGGCTGGCTAGATTTCTGTATAGAAATACAGCCAGTTACTGGCTAGATTTCTGTATAGAAATACAGCCAGTTATTGGCTAGATTTCTGTATAGAAATACAGCCAGTTACTGGCTGGCTAGATTTCTGTATAGAAATACAGCCAGTTACTGGCTGGCTAGATTTCTGTATAGAAATACAGCCAGTTACTGGCTGGCTAGATTTCTGTATAGAAATACAGCCAGTTACTGGCTGGCTAGATTTCTGTATAGAAATACAGCCAGTTACTGGCTGGCTAGATTTCTGTATAGAAATACAGCCAGTTACTGGCTGGCTAGATTTCTGTATAGAAATACAGCCGGTTACTGGCTGGCTAGATTTCTGTATAGAAATACAGCCAGTTACTGGCTGGCTAGATTTCTGTATAGAAATACAGCCAGTTACTGGCTGGCTAGATTTCTGTATAGAAATACAGACAGTTACTGGCTAGATTTCTGTATAGAAATACAGCCAGTTATTGGCTAGATTTCTGTATAGAAATACAGTCAGTTACTGGCTAAATTTCTGTATAGAAATACAGCCAGTTACTGGCTAGATTTCTGTATGGAAATACAGCCAGTTACTGGCTAGATTTCTGTATGGAAATACAGCCAGTTACTGGCTAGATTTCTGTATGGAAATACAGCCAGTTACTGGCTAGATTTCTGTATAGAAACACAGACAGTTACTGGCTAGATTTCTGTATAGAAATACAGCCAGTTACTGGCTGGCTAGATTTCTGTATAGAAATACAGCCAGTTACTGGCTGGCTAGATTTCTGTATAGAAATACAGCCAGTTACTGGCTGGCTAGATTTCTGTATAGAAATACAGCCAGTTACTGGCTGGCTAGATTTCTGTATAGAAATACAGCCAGTTACTGGCTAGATTTCTGTATAGAAATACAGCCAGTTACTGGCTGGCTAGATTTCTGTATAGAAATACAGCCAGTTACTGGCTAGATTTCTGTATAGAAATACAGCCAGTTACTGGCTAGATTTCTGTATAGAAATACAGCCAGTTACTGGCTGGCTAGATTTCTGTATAGAAATACAGCCAGTTACTGGCTAGATTTCTGTATAGAAATACAACCAGTTACTGGCTGGCTAGATTTCTGTATAGAAATACAGCCAGTTACTGGCTGGCTAGATTTCTGTATAGAAATACAGCCAGTTACTGGCTGGCTAGATTTCTGTATAGAAATACAGCCAGTTACTGGCTAGATTTCTGTATAGAAATACAGCCAGTTACTGGCTAGATTTCTGTATATAAATACAGCCAGTTACTGGCTAGATTTCTGTATAGAAATACAGCCAGTTACTGGCTAGATTTCTGTATAGAAATACAGCCAGTTACTGGCTAGATTTCTGTATAGAAATACAGCCAGTTACTGGCTGGCTAGATTTCTGTATAGAAATACAGCCAGTTACTGGCTGGCTAGATTTCTGTATAGAAATACAGCCAGTTACTGGCTGGCTAGATTTCTGTATAGAAATACAGCCAGTTACTGGCTGGCTAGATTTCTGTATAGAAATACAGCCAGTTACTGGCTGGCTAGATTTCTGTATAGAAATACAGCCAGTTACTGGCTAGATTTCTGTATAGAAATACAGCCAGTTACTGGCTGGCTAGATTTCTGTATAGAAATACAGCCAGTTACTGGCTGGCTAGATTTCTGTATAGAAATACAGCCAGTTACTGGCTGGCTAGATTTCTGTATAGAAATACAGCCAGTTACTGGCTGGCTAGATTTCTGTATAGAAATACAGCCAGTTACTGGCTGGCTAGATTTCCGTATAGAAATACAGCCAGTTACTGGCTGGCTAGATTTCTGTATAGAAATACAGCCGGTTACTGGCTGGCTAGATTTCTGTATAGAAATACAGCCAGTTACTGGCTGGCTAGATTTCTGTATAGAAATACAGCCAGTTAGTGGCTGGCTAGATTTCTGTATAGAAATACAGACAGTTACTGGCTAGATTTCTGTATAGAAATACAGCCAGTTATTGGCTAGATTTCTGTATAGAAATACAGTCAGTTACTGGCTAGATTTCTGTATAGAAATACAGCCAGTTACTGGCTAGATTTCTGTATAGAAATACAGCCAGTTACTGGCTAGATTTCTGTATAGAAATACAGCCAGTTACTGGCTAGATTTCTGTATAGAAATACAGCCAGTTACTGGCTGGCTAGATTTCTGTATAGAAATACAGCCAGTTACTGGCTGGCTAGATTTCTGTATAGAAATACAGCCAGTTACTGGCTGGCTAGATTTCTGTATAGAAATACAGCCAGTTACTGGCTGGCTAGATTTCTGTATAGAAATACAGCCAGTTACTGGCTGGCTAGATTTCTGTATAGAAATACAGCCAGTTACTGGCTGGCTAGATTTCTGTATAGAAATACAGCCAGTTACTGGCTAGATTTCTGTATAGAAATACATCCAGTTACTGGCTGGCTAGATTTCTGTATAGAAATACAGCCAGTTACTGGCTGGCTAGATTTCTGTATAGAAATACAGCCAGTTACTGGCTGGCTAGATTTCTGTATAGAAATTCAGCCAGTTACTGGCTGGCTAGATTTCTGTATAGAAATACAGCCAGTTACTGGCTGGCTAGATTTCTGTATAGAAATACAGCCAGTTACTGGCTGGCTAGATTTCTGTATAGAAATACAGCCGGTTACTGGCTGGCTAGATTTCTGTATAGAAATACAGCCAGTTACTGGCTGGCTAGATTTCTGTATAGAAATACAGCCAGTTAGTGGCTGGCTAGATTTCTGTATAGAAATACAGACAGTTACTGGCTAGATTTCTGTATAGAAATACAGCCAGTTATTGGCTAGATTTCTGTATAGAAATACAGTCAGTTACTGGCTAAATTTCTGTATAGAAATACAGCCAGTCACTGGCTAGATTTCTGTATGGAAATACAGCCAGTTACTGGCTAGATTTCTGTATGGAAATACAGCCAGTTACTGGCTAGATTTCTGTATAGAAACACAGACAGTTACTGGCTAGATTTCTGTATAGAAATACAGCCAGTTACTGGCTAGATTTCTGTATAGAAATACAGCCAGTTACTGGCTAGATTTCTGCATAGAAATACCGCCAGTTACTGGCTAGATTTCTGTATAGAAATACCGCCAGTTACTGGCTAGATTTCTGTATAGAAATACAGCCAGTTACTGGCTGGCTAGATTTCTGTATAGAAATACAGCCAGTTACTGGCTAGATTTCTGTATAGAAATACAGCCAGTTACTGGCTAGATTTCTGTATAGAAATACAGCCAGTTACTGGCTGGCTAGATTTCTGTATAGAAATACAGCCAGTTAGTGGCTGGCTAGATTTCTGTATAGAAATACAGACAGTTACTGGCTAGATTTCTGTATAGAAATACAGACAGTTACTGGCTAGATTTCTGTATAGAAATACAGCCAGTTATTGGCTAGATTTCTGTATAGAAATACAGTCAGTTACTGGCTAGATTTCTGTATAGAAATACAGCCAGTTACTGGCTAGATTTCTGTATAGAAATACAGCCAGTTACTGGCTAGATTTCTGTATAGAAATACAGCCAGTTACTGGCTAGATTTCTGTATAGAAATACAGCCAGTTACTGGCTGGCTAGATTTCTGTATAGAAATACAGCCAGTTACTGGCTGGCTAGATTTCTGTATAGAAATACAGCCAGTTACTGGCTGGCTAGATTTCTGTATAGAAATACAGCCAGTTACTGGCTGGCTAGATTTCTGTATAGAAATACAGCCAGTTACTGGCTGGCTAGATTTCTGTATAGAAATACAGCCAGTTACTGGCTGGCTAGATTTCTGTATAGAAATACAGCCAGTTACTGGCTGGCTAGATTTCTGTATAGAAATACAGCCAGTTACTGGCTAGATTTCTGTATAGAAATACATCCAGTTACTGGCTGGCTAGATTTCTGTATAGAAATACAGCCAGTTACTGGCTGGCTAGATTTCTGTATAGAAATACAGCCAGTTACTGGCTGGCTAGATTTCTGTATAGAAATTCAGCCAGTTACTGGCTGGCTAGATTTCTGTATAGAAATACAGCCAGTTACTGGCTGGCTAGATTTCTGTATAGAAATACAGCCAGTTACTGGCTGGCTAGATTTCTGTATAGAAATACAGCCGGTTACTGGCTGGCTAGATTTCTGTATAGAAATACAGCCAGTTACTGGCTGGCTAGATTTCTGTATAGAAATACAGCCAGTTAGTGGCTGGCTAGATTTCTGTATAGAAATACAGACAGTTACTGGCTAGATTTCTGTATAGAAATACAGCCAGTTATTGGCTAGATTTCTGTATAGAAATACAGTCAGTTACTGGCTAAATTTCTGTATAGAAATACAGCCAGTCACTGGCTAGATTTCTGTATGGAAATACAGCCAGTTACTGGCTAGATTTCTGTATGGAAATACAGCCAGTTACTGGCTAGATTTCTGTATAGAAACACAGACAGTTACTGGCTAGATTTCTGTATAGAAATACAGCCAGTTACTGGCTAGATTTCTGTATAGAAATACAGCCAGTTACTGGCTAGATTTCTGCATAGAAATACCGCCAGTTACTGGCTAGATTTCTGTATAGAAATACCGCCAGTTACTGGCTAGATTTCTGTATAGAAATACAGCCAGTTACTGGCTGGCTAGATTTCTGTATAGAAATACAGCCAGTTACTGGCTAGATTTCTGTATAGAAATACAGCCAGTTACTGGCTAGATTTCTGTATAGAAATACAGCCAGTTACTGGCTGGCTAGATTTCTGTATAGAAATACAGCCAGTTACTGGCTGGCTAGATTTCTGTATAGAAATACAGCCAGTTACTGGCTAGATTTCTGTATAGAAATACAGCCAGTTACTGGCTAGATTTCTGTATAGAAATACAGCCAGTTACTGGCTAGATTTCTGTATAGAAATACAGCCAGTTACTGGCTAGATTTCTGTATAGAAATACAGCCAGTTACTGGCTAGATTTCTGTATAGAAATACAGCCAGTTACTGGCTGGCTAGATTTCTGTATAGAAATACAGCCAGTTACTGGCTAGATTTCTGTATAGAAATACAGCCAGTTACTGGCTGGCTAGATTTCTGTATAGAAATACAGCCAGTTACTGGCTGGCTAGATTTCTGTATAGAAATACAGCCAGTTACTGGCTGGCTAGATTTCTGTATAGAAATACAGCCAGTTACTGGCTGGCTAGATTTCTGTATAGAAATACAGCCAGTTACTGGCTGGCTAGATTTCTGTATAGAAATACAGCCAGTTACTGGCTGGCTAGATTTCTGTATAGAAATACAGCCAGTTACTGGCTAGATTTATGTATAGAAACACAGACAGTTACTGGCTAGATTTCTGTATAGAAACACAGACAGTTACTGGCTAGATTTCTGTATAGAAATACAGCCTGTATTTCTATACAGAAATCTAGCCAGTAACTGGCTGTATTTCTATACAGAAATCTAGCCAATAACTGGATGTATTTCTTTACAGAAATCTAGCTAGATTTCTGTATAGAAATACAGCCAGTTACTGGCTAGATTTCTGTATAGAAATACAGCCAGTTACTGGCTAGATTTCTGTATAGAAATACAGCCAGTTACTGGCTAGATTTCTGTATAGAAATACAGCCAGTTACTGGCTAGATTTCTGTATAGAAATACAGCCAGTTACTGGCTGGCTAGATTTCTGTATAGAAATACAGCCAGTTACTGGCTGGCTAGATTTCTGTATAGAAATACAGCCAGTTACTGGCTGGCTAGATTTCTGTATAGAAATACCGCCAGTTACTGGCTAGATTTCTGTATAGAAATACAGCCAGTTACTGGCTAGATTTCTGTATAGAAATACAGCCAGTTACTGGCTAGATTTCTGTATAGAAATACAGCCAGTTACTGGCTAGATTTCTGTATAGAAATACAGCCAGTTACTGGCTAGATTTCTGTATAGAAATACAGCCAGTTACTGGCTAGATTTCTGTATAGAAATACAGCCAGTTACTGGCTAGATTTCTGTATAGAAATACAGCCAGTTACTGGCTAGATTTCTGTATAGAAATACAGCCAGTTACTGGCTAGATTTCTGTATAGAAATACAGCCAGTTACTGGCTGGCTAGATTTCTGTATAGAAATACAGCCAGTTACTGGCTGGCTAGATTTCTGTATAGAAATACAGCCAGTTACTGGCTAGATTTCTGTATAGAAATACAGCCAGTTACTGGCTGGCTAGATTTCTGTATAGAAATACAGCCAGTTACTGGCTGGCTAGATTTCTGTATAGAAATACAGCCAGTTACTGGCTGGCTAGATTTCTGTATAGAAATACAGCCAGTTACTGGCTGGCTAGATTTCTGTATAGAAATACAGCCAGTTACTGGCTGGCTAGATTTCTGTATAGAAATACAGCCAGTTACTGGCTGGCTAGATTTCTGTATAGAAATACAGCCAGTTACTGGCTAGATTTATGTATAGAAACACAGACAGTTACTGGCTAGATTTCTGTATAGAAACACAGACAGTTACTGGCTAGATTTCTGTATAGAAATACAGCCTGTATTTCTATACAGAAATCTAGCCAGTAACTGGCTGTATTTCTATACAGAAATCTAGCCAATAACTGGATGTATTTCTTTACAGAAATCTAGCTAGATTTCTGTATAGAAATACAGCCAGTTACTGGCTAGATTTCTGTATAGAAATACAGCCAGTTACTGGCTAGATTTCTGTATAGAAATACAGCCAGTTACTGGCTAGATTTCTGTATAGAAATACAGCCAGTTACTGGCTAGATTTCTGTATAGAAATACAGCCAGTTACTGGCTGGCTAGATTTCTGTATAGAAATACAGCCAGTTACTGGCTGGCTAGATTTCTGTATAGAAATACAGCCAGTTACTGGCTGGCTAGATTTCTGTATAGAAATACAGCCAGTTACTGGCTAGATTTCTGTATAGAAATACAGCCAGTTACTGGCTAGATTTCTGTATAGAAATACAGCCAGTTACTGGCTAGATTTCTGTATAGAAATACAGCCAGTTACTGGCTAGATTTCTGTATAGAAATACAGCCAGTTACTGGCTAGATTTCTGTATAGAAATACAGCCAGTTACTGGCTAGATTTCTGTATAGAAATACAGCCAGTTACTGGCTAGATTTCTGTATAGAAATACAGCCAGTTACTGGCTAGATTTCTGTATAGAAATACAGCCAGTTACTGGCTAGATTTCTGTATAGAAATACAGCCAGTTACTGGCTAGATTTCTGTATAGAAATACAGCCAGTTACTGGCTAGATTTCTGTATAGAAATACAGCCAGTTACTGGCTAGATTTCTGTATAGAAATATAGCCAGTTACTGGCTAGATTTCTGTATAGAAATACAGCCAGTTACTGGCTAGATTTCTGTATAGAAATACAGCCAGTTACTGGCTAGATTTCTGTATAGAAATACAGCCAGTTACTGGCTAGATTTCTGTATAGAAATACAGCCAGTTACTGGCTGGCTAGATTTCTGTATAAAAATACAGCCAGTTACTGCCTGGCTAGATTTCTGTATAGAAATACAGCCAGTTACTGCCTGGCTAGATTTCTGTATAGAAATACAGCCAGTTACTGCCTGGCTAGATTTCTGTATAGAAATACAGCCAGTTACTGCCTGGATAGATTTCTGTATAGAAATACAGCCAGTTACTGGCTAGATTTCTGTATAGAAATACAGCCAGTTACTGGCTAAATTTCTGTATAGAAATACAGCCAGTTACTGGCTAAATTTCTGTATAGAAAAACAGCCAGTTACTGGCTAGATTTCTGTATGGAAATACAGCCAGTTACTGGCTAGATTTCTGTATGGAAATATAGCAAGTTACTGGCTAGATTTCTGTATAGAAACACAGACAGTTACTGGCTAGATTTCTGTATAGAAACACAGACAGTTACTTGCTAGATTTCTGTATAGAAATACAGCCAGTTACTGGCTAGATTTCTGTACAGAAATACAGCCAGTTACTGGCTAGATTTCTGTATAGAAATACAGCCAGTTACTGGCTAGATTTCTGTATAGAAATACTGGCTAGATTTCTGAATAGAAATACAGCCAGTTACTGGCTAGATTTCTGTATAGAAATACAGCCAGTTACTGGCTAGATTTCTGTATAGAAATACAGCCAGTTACTGGCTAGATTTCTGTATAGAAATACAGCCGGTTACTGGCTAGATTTCTGTATAGAAATACAGCCAGTTACTGGCTGGCTAGATTTCTGTATAGAAATACAGCCAGTTACTGGCTGGCTAGATTTCTGTATAGAAATACAGCCAGTTACTGGCTGGCTAGATTTCTGTATAGAAATACAGCCAGTTACTGGCTGGCTAGATTTCTGTATAGAAATACAGCCAGTTACTGGCTGGCTAGATTTCTGTATAGAAATACAGCCAGTTACTTGCTGGCTAGATTTCTGTATAGAAATACAGCCAGTTACTGGCTGGCTAGATTTCTGTATAGAAATACAGCCAGTTACTGGCTGGCTAGATTTCTGTATAGAAATACAGCCAGTTACTGGCTAGATTTCTGTATAGAAATACAGCCAGTTACTGGCTAGATTTCTGTATAGAAATACAGCCAGTTATTGGCTAGATTTCTGTATAGAAATACAGCCAGTTACTGGCTAGATTTCTGTATAGAAATACAGTCAGTTACTGGCTAAATTTCTGTATAGAAATACAGCCAGTTACTGGCTAGATTTCTGTATGGAAATACAGCCAGTTACTGGCTAGATTTCTGTATAGAAACACAGACAGTTACTGGCTAGATTTCTGTATAGAAATACAGCCAGTTACTGGCTAGATTTCTGTATAGAAATACAGCCAGTGACTGGCTAGATTTCTGTATAGAAATACAGCCAGTGACTGGCTAGATTTCTGTATAGAAATACAGCAGTTACTGGCAAGATATCTGTATAGAAATGCAGCCAGTTAGTGGCTAGATTTCCGTATAGAAATACAGCCAGCTACTGGCTAGATTTCTGTATAGAAATACAGCCAGTTCTGGCTAGATTTCTGTACAGAAATACAGCCAGTTACTGGCTAGATTTCTGTATAGAAATACAGCCAGTTACTGGCTACATTTCTGTATAGAAATACAGCCAGTTACTGGCTGGCTAGATTTCTGTATAGAAATACAGCCAGTTACTGGCTGGCTAGATTTCTGTATAGAAATACAGCCAGTTACTGCCTGGCTAGATTTCTGTATAGAAATACAGCCAGTTACTGGCTGGCTAGATTTCTGTATAGAAATACAGCCAGTTACTGGCTGGCTAGATTTCTGTACAGAAATACAGCCAGTTACTGGCTAGATTTCTGTATAGAAATACAGCCAGTTACTGGCTACAATTCTGTATAGAAATACAGCCAGTTACTGCCTGGCTAGACTTCTGTATAGAAATACAGCCAGTTACTGGCTAGATTTCTGTATAGAAATACAGCCAGTTACTGGCTAGATTTCTGTATAGAAATACAGCCAGTTACTGGCTAGGTTTCTGTACAGAAATACAGCCAGTTACTGGCTAGATTTCTGTATAGAAATACAGCCAGTTACTGGCTAGATTTCTGTATAGAAATACAGCCAGTTACTGGCTAGATTTCTGTATAGAAATACAGCCAGTTACTGGCTAGATTTCTGTATAGAAATACAGCCAGTTACTGGCTAGATTTCTGTATAGAAATACAGCCAGTTACTGGCTAGATTTCTGTATAGAAATACAGCCAGTTACTGGCTAGATTTCTGTATAGAAATACAGCCAGTTACTGGCTAGATTTCTGTATAGAAATACAGCCAGTTACTGGCTAGATTTCTGTATAGAAATACAGCCAGTTACTGGCTAGATTTCTGTATAGAAATACAGCCAGTTACTGGCTAGATTTCTGTATAGAAATACAGCCAGTTACTGGCTAGATTTCTGTATAGAAATACAGCCAGTTACTGGCTAGATTTCTGTATAGAAATACAGCCAGTTACTGGCTAGATTTCTGTATAGAAATACAGCCAGTTACTGGCTAGATTTCTGTATAGAAATACAGCCAGTTACTGGCTAGATTTCTGTATAGAAATACAGCCAGTTACTGGCTAGATTTCTGTATAGAAATACAGCCAGTTACTGGCTAGATTTCTGTATAGAAATACAGCCAGTTACTGGCTAGATTTCTGTATAGAAATGCAGCCAGTTACTGGCTAGATTTCTGTATAGAAATGCAGCCAGTTACTGGCTAGATTTCTGTATAGAAATGCAGCCAGTTACTGGCTAGATTTCTGTATAGAAATACAGCCAGTTACTGGCTAGATTTCTGTATAGAAATACAGCCAGTTACTGGCTGGCTAGATTTCTGTATAGAAATACAGCCAGTTACTGGCTGGCTAGATTTCTGTATAGAAATACAGCCAGTTACTGACTGGCTAGATTTCTGTATAGAAATACAGCCAGTTACTGGCTAGTTTTCTGTAAAGAAATGCAGCCAGTTACTGGCTAGATTTCTGTATAGAAATGCAGCCAGTTAGTGGCTAGATTTCTGTATAGATTTCTATATAGAAATACAGCCAGTTACTGGCTAGATTTCTGTGTAGAAATACAGCCAGTTACTGGCTAGATTTCTGTATAGAAATACAGCCAGTTACTGGATAGATTTCTGTATAGAAATATAGCCAGTTACTGGATAGATTTCTGTATAGAAATACAGCCAGTTACTGGCTAGATCTCTGTATAGGAATACAGCCAGTTACTGGCTGGCTAGATTTCTGTATAGGAATACAGCCAGTTACTGGCTGGCTAGATTTCTGTATAGAAATACAGTCAGTTACTGGCTGGTTAGATTTCTGTATAGAAATAGAGCCAGTTACTGACTGGCTAGATTTCTGTATAGAAATACAGCCAGGTACTGGCTAGATTTCTGTATAGAAATGCAGCCAGTTACTGGCTAGATTTCTGTATAGAAATGCAGCCAGTTACTGGCTAGATTTCTGTATAGAAATGCAGCCAGTTACTGGCTAGATTTCTGTATAGAAATGCAGCCAGTTAGTGGCTAGATTTCTGTATAGAAATACAGCCAGTTAGTGGCTAGATTTCTGTATAGAAATAGAGCCAGTTACTGGCTAGATTTCTGCCAGTTACTGGCTAGAATACAGCCAGTTACTAGCTAGATTTCTGTATAGAAATACAGCCAGTTACTGGCTAGATTTTTATATAGAAATATAGCCAGCTACTAACTAGATTTCTGTATAGAAATACAGCTAGTTCTGGCTAGGTTTCTGTATAGAAATACAGCCAGTTCTGGCTAGATTTCTGTACAGAAATACAGCCAGTTACTGGCTAGATTTCTGTATAGAAATGCAGCCAGTTAATGGCTAGATTTCTGTATAGAATTTCAAGCAGTTAGTGGCTAGATTTCTGTATAGAAATATAGCCAGTAACTGGCTAGATTTCTGTATAGAAATACAGCCAGTTACTGGCTAGATTTCTGTATAGAAATACAGCCAGTTACTGGCTAGATTTCTGTATAGAAATACAGCCAGTTACTGGCTAGATTTCTGTATAGAAATACAGCCAGTTACTGGCTAGATTTCTGTATAGAAATGCAGCCAGTTACTGGCTAGATTTCTGTATAGAAATGCAGCCAGTTACTGGCTAGATTTCTGTATAGAAATGCAGCCAGTTACTGGCTAGATTTCTGTATAGAAATGCAGCCAGTTACTGGCTAGATTTCTGTATAGAAATGCAGCCAGTTACTGGCTAGATTTCTGTATAGAAATGCAGCCAGTTAGTGGCTAGATTTCTGTATAGAAATACAGCCAGTTAGTGGCTAGATTTCTGTATAGAAATACAGCCAGTTACTGGCTAGATTTCTGTATAGAAATACAGCCAGTTACTGGCTAGATTTCTGTATAGAAATACAGCCAGTTACTGGCTAGATTTCTGTATAGAAATACCTCCAGTTACTGGCTAGATTTCTGTATAGAAATACAGCCAGTTACTGGCTAGATTTCTGTATAGAAACACAGACAGTTACTTGCTAGATTTCTGTATAGAAATACAGCCAGTTACTGGCTAGATTTCTGTACAGAAATACAGCCAGTTACTGGCTAGATTTCTGTATAGAAATACAGCCAGTTACTGGCTAGATTTCTGTATAGAAATACTGGCTAGATTTCTGAATAGAAATACAGCCAGTTACTGGCTAGATTTCTGTATAGAAATACAGCCAGTTACTGGCTAGATTTCTGTATAGAAATACAGCCAGTTACTGGCTAGATTTCTGTATAGAAATACAGCCGGTTACTGGCTAGATTTCTGTATAGAAATACAGCCAGTTACTGGCTGGCTAGATTTCTGTATAGAAATACAGCCAGTTACTGGCTGGCTAGATTTCTGTATAGAAATACAGCCAGTTACTGGCTGGCTAGATTTCTGTATAGAAATACAGCCAGTTACTGGCTGGCTAGATTTCTGTATAGAAATACAGCCAGTTACTGGCTGGCTAGATTTCTGTATAGAAATACAGCCAGTTACTTGCTGGCTAGATTTCTGTATAGAAATACAGCCAGTTACTGGCTGGCTAGATTTCTGTATAGAAATACAGCCAGTTACTGGCTGGCTAGATTTCTGTATAGAAATACAGCCAGTTACTGGCTAGATTTCTGTATAGAAATACAGCCAGTTACTGGCTAGATTTCTGTATAGAAATACAGCCAGTTATTGGCTAGATTTCTGTATAGAAATACAGCCAGTTACTGGCTAGATTTCTGTATAGAAATACAGTCAGTTACTGGCTAAATTTCTGTATAGAAATACAGCCAGTTACTGGCTAGATTTCTGTATGGAAATACAGCCAGTTACTGGCTAGATTTCTGTATAGAAACACAGACAGTTACTGGCTAGATTTCTGTATAGAAATACAGCCAGTTACTGGCTAGATTTCTGTATAGAAATACAGCCAGTGACTGGCTAGATTTCTGTATAGAAATACAGCCAGTGACTGGCTAGATTTCTGTATAGAAATACAGCAGTTACTGGCAAGATATCTGTATAGAAATGCAGCCAGTTAGTGGCTAGATTTCCGTATAGAAATACAGCCAGCTACTGGCTAGATTTCTGTATAGAAATACAGCCAGTTCTGGCTAGATTTCTGTACAGAAATACAGCCAGTTACTGGCTAGATTTCTGTATAGAAATACAGCCAGTTACTGGCTACATTTCTGTATAGAAATACAGCCAGTTACTGGCTGGCTAGATTTCTGTATAGAAATACAGCCAGTTACTGGCTGGCTAGATTTCTGTATAGAAATACAGCCAGTTACTGCCTGGCTAGATTTCTGTATAGAAATACAGCCAGTTACTGGCTGGCTAGATTTCTGTATAGAAATACAGCCAGTTACTGGCTGGCTAGATTTCTGTACAGAAATACAGCCAGTTACTGGCTAGATTTCTGTATAGAAATACAGCCAGTTACTGGCTACAATTCTGTATAGAAATACAGCCAGTTACTGCCTGGCTAGACTTCTGTATAGAAATACAGCCAGTTACTGGCTAGATTTCTGTATAGAAATACAGCCAGTTACTGGCTAGATTTCTGTATAGAAATACAGCCAGTTACTGGCTAGGTTTCTGTACAGAAATACAGCCAGTTACTGGCTAGATTTCTGTATAGAAATACAGCCAGTTACTGGCTAGATTTCTGTATAGAAATACAGCCAGTTACTGGCTAGATTTCTGTATAGAAATACAGCCAGTTACTGGCTAGATTTCTGTATAGAAATACAGCCAGTTACTGGCTAGATTTCTGTATAGAAATACAGCCAGTTACTGGCTAGATTTCTGTATAGAAATACAGCCAGTTACTGGCTAGATTTCTGTATAGAAATACAGCCAGTTACTGGCTAGATTTCTGTATAGAAATACAGCCAGTTACTGGCTAGATTTCTGTATAGAAATACAGCCAGTTACTGGCTAGATTTCTGTATAGAAATACAGCCAGTTACTGGCTAGATTTCTGTATAGAAATACAGCCAGTTACTGGCTAGATTTCTGTATAGAAATACAGCCAGTTACTGGCTAGATTTCTGTATAGAAATACAGCCAGTTACTGGCTAGATTTCTGTATAGAAATACAGCCAGTTACTGGCTAGATTTCTGTATAGAAATACAGCCAGTTACTGGCTAGATTTCTGTATAGAAATACAGCCAGTTACTGGCTAGATTTCTGTATAGAAATGCAGCCAGTTACTGGCTAGATTTCTGTATAGAAATGCAGCCAGTTACTGGCTAGATTTCTGTATAGAAATGCAGCCAGTTACTGGCTAGATTTCTGTATAGAAATACAGCCAGTTACTGGCTAGATTTCTGTATAGAAATACAGCCAGTTACTGGCTGGCTAGATTTCTGTATAGAAATACAGCCAGTTACTGGCTGGCTAGATTTCTGTATAGAAATACAGCCAGTTACTGACTGGCTAGATTTCTGTATAGAAATACAGCCAGTTACTGGCTAGTTTTCTGTAAAGAAATGCAGCCAGTTACTGGCTAGATTTCTGTATAGAAATGCAGCCAGTTAGTGGCTAGATTT